>JAJIYU010003649.1:0-26392 GCA_030144865.1 Tinospora cordifolia
ATTAGAAAGGGAAAGATATTAGCAAATCATCAAAATAGAAAGGAATATATAAGAAAATCAAGTTTTTATCAATTAGGAAGTGTCTAATTGGCAAAATTTCGGATAATAGCAGCTTATAAAAGCAATTTGGTAATTAGAAACTGCATCTAACGGTCCAAAACGAATCTGTAAAATCCAACGAATGAGATTGAAGTCCAAAATGGCACCCAGGAGCACCGAAACACCAAGATCGAATGACTCACCATCGATCATCTCAATCCAACAGTCCAGATCCCAGGCACAGAAGTTAATCGCGAACGAGATTCGAAAATTAAACTCAAGGACGATCTGCACGATCCAACGGTTCACAACACGGACGCAAGATCTTGATCACGAACGCAATCTCGAAGACGATCCTACCGTCCCGATTAAATGCTTTGAATTAATTAACAAAAATCCGAAAAGAATTTTGATTAAATCAATAAAAAATCCAAAAATTGGTTTCTAAATTCCCAAAAATTTCCAAAAAAATTTCCTTCTAATCTCCTATGCTTGGGGGGCACGAAATTTTGAAGAAATGGCAAGTTTCCGACAAGATGACACCCCAAACTTGCCATTCTCCACTCTTTTGTACTCTATATAAACACCCCCTATGCTCACAATTCATCTCATCCTAATTCAAGAGCATACTAGTCCCTCTTGAATCTCTCTAGCCTTCTTCTTGGCAATCCCCTTAGTTCTTGAGTGATCTTGAACTATTATTGAGTGTTCTTGAGAGTTATTGAGTGTTTGGAAGCCTTGAAGTAACGAAACTCTACTGGATTTTAGAGGTGCGCAGAAGGGACGCATTTAAGGTGGAAGTGACTTCTAACTTCTACTTCTTTATTTTAATTTGAATAAGTCTTGCATGTGTGATGATGTTTTGAAGATGATTGATTGAATATATGTTTTAATATACATGCCTTATTTATTTGATGTGCCATGAATATACATGTCATGCATGTTTAGAAATTAAGAATATTGATGCATGTTATACATGAATTGTGCCATGAATAAATATTTAATGATGCATGTTGTGTGTTGCATTGATGGTTAAATCCAGTATTGTGTGTTTTATCACTAAGAAAAGCTTAAATAATGATTCAATCCATGTACCGGCGCGATGATAGGCGCGGGGATAGATGTCATCATGTGTGTTCCACCCCCTGACCCGGCTTGCCCGTTTACCTTTGATGAATTTGATCTGGGTTTCCAAGAGTGGTCCCACTTGATAGGTATGGGGTTTTAGTTTCCAAGAGTGATTCTCTCTCCCAACGACGCGGAACACAGAGATTAACATCTTTCGGTCCGAATGTCAACCATAAACAAAAAATTGTTTGAATCGCCCAATGTACAAAAGTTTTTGATATGTTTGGTTTGTTTGAATTGAAATAATGAATTAAATGTTAGACAGATCCACTGAGCCATGTGCTCACCCGTTCTTTCTATTTTTCAGGTTATTGAATCACATGAAGACCATGAAAATTAGTTAGGTTTTTTTTATTTAAAAAGTTTTTAATTTCTATGTAAGGGCATGTTGCCCAAGTTTTAAGACTTCCGCCGTAATAATTTTTTTTAATCAAATTATGTACTCAATTTTATTTAATTAATTGAGTTTATGAATTTCAATTATTTTTTGTATTATTGCCTTACTAAATTTTTGAATTTAAGTTATGTACTATTAAATACAATCAAGGCATCAAATAATTGAAAGAAAATCAAGTGTGCGTCACTTGTAAAGTAAAACTGGCGCGACCTGTTGTTTGGTTTAGTCCACCGTCAAGGAAATGGTGGTCGTGTCCAATGCTTAAAGATATGGGGGTTGGGGTGTTACATGTAAGTACTTGCTCCAATTCCCCTTGAAGTCTAAAATGGAAGACCTCAACATAGCTTCCAAAATCTAGAGAACTCTCTTAGACTGACCATCTATTTGAGGGTGAAATGTTGTACTCATGGTGAGTTTAGTACCCATCTGCTTCTGGAGACTCTGCCAAAACTGTGACGTAAACTGAGCGTCTCTATCAGGCACAGTAGTCTTGGGTACACCATGAAGTCTGACGATTTCTTTCACATAAATTTCTCCTAGCTTGTTGACTTGGTATGTGGATCTGATTGGCAAGAAGTGAGCAACTTTGGTGAGACGATCCAATATCACCCAGATAGTGTCTTCTCCTTTTTGGTTTCTAGGTAAACCACTGACGAAGTCCATGGCAATGTTATCCCACTTCCATTCAAGGATTGGTAGTGTTTGTAACATTCCAGAGGGTTTTCGGTGTTTTGCTTTCACTTGTTGACATGTTAAGCACTTAGAGACGTATTTAGCTATGTCTTTTTTCATTCCTCTCCACCAATAGGTTTTCCTGAGGTTCTGGTACATCTCATCCCACCAGGGTGCATGGTATACTTAGTTTGATGAGCTTCATCAAGTATGACCTGCTTACTCTATCCCTACTGAGGTACACATATCCTTTCAGCGAGCCTTAGGATGTTTTCAGTATTTATCCTAAAGTCAGTATGCTTTCCTTGCGTAACTCCTTCAATGAGTTGATCAAGCCACATGTCTTGGCTTGGCTCTGTTCATCCTTGATCTGATGTAATAGGTCTGGTTGGCAAGACATATTGTAAAGATAGGCTTCTTTCTCGTTAAGGTTTACACCCAACCTAAAATCTTCAATATACATTTGGCCTTTTTCTTCCTCCTGTTTGTTGAACTTCCTACTCAAAGCATCAACCACTACATTGGCCTTCCCTGGATGGTAGTGTAGTTGAAAATCATACTTCAAGCTCTTGTGATTTGAAAACAGCTCAAATTTCTTGCCATAAAGGTAGTGTCTCCAAATTTTCAGGGCAAACACAATGGCCACTAGCTCTAGGTCACGAGTAGGGTAATTTCTCTCATGGACCTTCAGTTGTCTTGAGGCAAAAGCGATGGATTACTTTTCTTGCATTAGGAATGTGCCCAATCGACTTAGTGAGGCATCAGTATCCAGTGTGTAAATAACACCAAGAGTTGGGGTGACTAGAACAGGAGTCGTAGTCAATCTTGTCTCCAGTTCTTGGACCGTTCACATTTCTCATCCCACTGGAACTTAACTCCTTTTCTGGTCAACTTAGTCATGGGTTCTGCCAACTTGGAGAAGTCCTTAATGAACCTCTGTGGTAGCCTGCCAAACCCAAAAAAACTTCTGATTTCTATTACTATTTTGGTTGTTTCCAGTTCATAACAGCTTCCACTTTCTCCAGATCTATAGAGATGCCTTTTGCTGACATTACGTGGCCAAGGAACTTTACCGCCCTCATCCAGAACTCGCACTTACTGAATTTAGCATATAGTCGATTTCTTTTGAGAGTTTCTAGTATGATCCTCAAGTGTTCTAGGTGCTTAACTTTTAACTTATAGTAGATTAGTATATTATCCACGAATACCACTACAAACTGGTCAAAGTACTATTTGAACACTTGATTCATCAAATCCATGAAGGCTGCCGGGGTATTGGTCAAACCAAAGGGCATCACAGTGAACTCGAAGTGTCCATATCTTGTTCTAAAGGCCGTTTTGTGAATGTCAAACTCTCGAATCCTCAGCTGATGATATCTTGACCTAAGATCAATTTTAGAGAAATAAGTGGCTCCATGTAATTGATCAAATAGGACATAAATCCTTGGTAAAGGATATTTATTCTTTATTGTAGCTTGATTCAACTTCCGGTGGTCGACATAGTCGCAAGGAACCATCCTTCTTTTACATGAATAATACTGTGCCTCCCTAGGGTGATTCACTAGGCCTGATGAAACCTTTCTCCCTGAGCTTGTCCAATTGAGTTTTCATCTCAATTAATTCTGCTAGCACCATTCTATAAGGAGGTATGGCTATAGGGTTGGTTCCAGGATAAAGTTCAATCTTGAACTCTAACTGTCTTACTGGTGGTAGTCCAGGTAAGTCATTTGGGAACACACCCTCGTACTCACTAACTACAGCTAGGTCGTGAATATTCTTCAAGTCAGTAAGTTTTTCTTCAGAGAGTTCCTCGAATTCATTCGTCTACTTAAAACAATTCAGCAAGGCCAAGTTGGACTCTTCGGTAGTTTTCACATATCCCCGTTGATTTTGAAGGTTTCCCCAGTAGGTAGGGTTATACTTACCTGTCTCTTAGGACAATCTATCTGGGCTTGGTACTGGTCTAACCAATCCATCCCCAAGATTACATCATAGCCATAAAAGGGTAAGGTACACAGGTCAACTGTTAAAAGTTTATCCCCAAACCTTAGGTCACAACTACACATTCCTTTCGAAGTAAAAGTGGTCCCTATTGGTGTGGACACATTCAAAGCCACAGGCAGTGTTTTTGTCACAAGTTGTAACCTATCAGGTAGTTCTTCAGAGATAAAGGATTTTGAGGCACCCGAATCAAACAACAATCTTCCAGCAACATTAAATAATAGGAACTTACCTTCCACTGCAGGGACATGGTCTTCATGGGCCTTGACCGCAAACACTCTGGCCTGGTTCTGACCATGGCCCTGGTTTTGCCCCTGATTGGCATTCTGATTCTGAGGTCGAGCTTGAGGACGACCCCCTCCCTAAGTGTTTTGTGGTTGCTGTTGTCTGGGAGCCTGGGCTAGTGTAGTCGGGCAGTTCTTAGCCAGATGGCCCCTTTGTTTGCATAGGTAGCACAACCCTAGTCTCCTTGCCTGCTCCTTTGCCTCTTCCTTATTCTGCCCCTGCCTCTGTGGAGCCTTGCCATTCTTGTGTTTCTTGCTGGCCCCTTGTTGGTCTTTCTCATTTTTGGGCTGTTTGTTATTTCCCCTCAATTATTGTTCCCGGTCGAGTTCTTGTTCCAGGATTAATGCTCGTTCTATGACCTCCTTGTAGGTTCGAAGGTCCAGTGCCATTATCATCTTTCAGATCTCAAGCTTGAAACCCTGCGAAAACCTAATGGTCTTCATTCTCTCTCCCCTGATTAAATCTGGAGAAAATTTTGCCAATTTCGTAAACTTTCTTTCATATTCAGTTACCGTCAGGTTTTGTTGGCCTAGCCTAATGAGCTCCTCTTGTAGCTTTTGAAGCATAGCTTCTGGGAAGAACTTCTCATAAAAACGTTCCTTGAATTCAGTCCAGCTCATCGTCTCAGTGTTGCTATTCGGGTCCAACTGTAACATTCTCCACCATCCCCAAGCTGGTCCCCTAAAATGGTGTGTGGCATTTGCCACTCTTCGTGGGTCCGCCACTTTTAGTAAATTTAACAGCTCCTCCATTTCCTGGTACCAATGATCAGCCAGGATGCAGGTCTCGGTCCCTTCAAAATTTTGAGGGTTAAGCTTTTGCAAATCTATCAGGATCTTTGTCTGTTTCACATCTTCCTGATCAACTTGGTTCATTGGATGTTCCTCCGGTATAGGTGCTACTGGTGGTACGAGAACAGGTTCGTGTTCTTGTGGCTATGGCGCCATCTGCAGGATCATCTTCGCCAAATCCCTCCTCAGTTGGTTTGACACTTGCTGAAACATTTCCATCATCATCGCCTCCAGTAAGGCCTCGAGCCCTGTAGGCAGCCCTGATCTCTCTGCTCGGTCTCATCCGAGGTAATAGAGCGCGTAACGTTTCTTCTCGTGCCAACCATTTGCTACATCCCAATCAGATCATCAGTATTGGCGAAATTTTGTACTATAATGACTCTAGGTTCATGTTTCTAGGTTTTCGATTTGTTCAGTGGCCTAAAAGTTTTTATTCTAGGTTCTTTTCATGCATAGGTACAGGATTTGGTTTCAAAGCGTAAATAAACATTGCTAACACAGCAAGGTTCCAAGCTTCCACCTAAGCTTTCAGGTTCAAGTGTCCCATACCACTCTACCCCTTCCACTTAGGTTTTCACCCAAAACAGAGTTGCACCCAAACAATTTCGCAAATGTCTCGATAACTAAGGTTCCCGCGCCCACTATACTCTATCGTCCCATAACAGCGAGCATAGAGAAACTTGTTCTGCCAGAGTTACCGATCATTCACCACACATGGTCCATCATTTTTTGAGTCCAGGCTTCCTCCATACCCTCGAATTCCTATGCATCTAAACGTTGAAAGTAGGTGGGTTATCCCACCCTAGAAAGCGCGGTTGCTAAGCAAACTTCGGTCTCGTCGCCTGATCTGGAGGTTGTCCCATCAGCTCATATGAGTAGTCGGAGTTGAAGAACACTCTTATTTTCTATAAAAGAAAACTAGAAGGTAGAAAATTAGGGCAAGAAAGTGAATAGAAGTCGAAAAAAGATGTCAAATATGGTATCTTGACTAGACAGAGGTTGTGATCAACCAGATTGAACCCTAGGTCCAGAGAAAGGCCCTAGGTAGAAAAATGGTGTAATTAGGGGTGGTACAGTGGATCAAAAACATAAATCTCTAGGGCATAGGCTAGAGACGAAAACTTGTGTGAAAACAGAAAATTGTTTGATTAGGACATGAGACCGGGAAGCTTCTGTATCTTTCGGTTACTCGGGACAAGGCTTACCCACTATCAGCTCAACTTGTAGTCTTTGTATCTAAACAAAACATTTCAAAACATACCTTTCCTTCTTGAAAACACTTTCTAAAACATTTTTCAATATTCAAAAATAGAAGGTAGGGCACTAAATTTCCATTTAACTCAATGTGAAACCCTAATTTGAGTTTCTAATTCTTTGTCAAGTGACTAATGTTTGACTTTCTATTTTCTAGCCTAATCAACACATGTTTAGGCTTAACTTTCTATTTTTAGTCTAAGGCATCGAAAGCCTAGGCTCTGATACCAAACTTGTAACACCCCAACCCCCGTGCGTTTATCTATACTTGACCATAAAGCCTTTGGACGTAACCATTTAGGCAATGGACTTAACCACTTGGCGGGCTGGGCTGGTGCTACTTTACAAGTGACACACACTTGACTTTCTATTCCCAATATAACACTCCGTATTTTAATTAGACACGTAAATTAATTTAAATAAAAATAAATGAGTATAAATATACGTATGTATACAGAATACGTTTATCGGTACGTGTTAATTATATACATGTATAAAAATATACATTACATGTATAAATTAATTAAAGTAAATAAATGGGTAGAAATTAATTAAATTGAGTTATTTAAATTAAACAAAGGGGTATATATATAATATATATATGATTTGGATGATTAAGTGGGTTAGGAAAAAAATGAAAATATATATATATTTGGATCGGTAACGTACATATGGTGATTTAAATATATGTAACATGAGCAATTAAGTGGAGCAACTAATCAATTAAAGCTAATTTGGTAATAGGTTGGTACGTGGGTTTGGAACAAAGAAAATCAAAACAAAATTTAAAGTATAATATATGTGGGGATGAGATTGAATTTGGAATACTTTTTTTTATTATTAACATGTCTTATATGATGTATAGGTGGGCGTTGGAAATTTGCTTCAAAATTTGCATGGGAGAATGGAATGGTGTTGTTACATGTGTAAAGAATGGGCGTGGTTAGTAATTGAGGTGATTTGCACCAGCTTGATGAAGACAAAGAAATATATATATTTGAATTGCTAATGGATGGGGATGGTGAATGTATTGTGGGCTGGTGAAATAAATAACATATAAGGCACGTGAATTGGGCGGTGTAGTTTAGTTATATTATTCATTTGGTCTTCTTCATTTTGATAACAACAGATAAGATTTCATTTCCTTCGTCCTTTCAGCAACGCACAGGCAACGGAAACAAAACAGAAAACCTGGTTTTTCGTCAAATTCGACCCGTAGGTAAGCCTTTTCTTCAAATTTCAGTTACAAAAACGCTAATTAAGCTACGTACTACAATTCTATCGGTGTAATTTTTACTGTAGGCAGTGTTTTATAGTTGTACCCAAAAATGAGATATTTTCCTACAGTGAGTAAAACTCAACAAAAATTATACCAAAACACTCCTGGCGATAAGTAGATCCCATATATGTGGTTAGATTTTGTTCGTTTATCCTGTAGGTATTAAAATAAATACCCAAAGTTTATAACCTTTAGATAGGCATTTGGGTATGTTAAACCCAAATGAAATTCTGATTGAGACCTATAGAAATGTAGAGAATGAAAATACGGACCCATTGACACCAAAATTATGAATTTTGGATATCAATTGGAATTTTGGTGAACAATTAAGCAATGGGGTTTTTAAGAAAAATATATAAAAAATTACGAAAAATATGATTTAAGAGCCTACTTGAGTTATTTTCTGCCGTAAAAATATTTTATATGAGCAAAAAATTAGTTTTATGAATATTGAGGTTATTCGAGTCAATGCGCATCAATACGTGAGGTCTGATGTGCGGGTATGATTAAAAATGAGAAATAAATACGTTAGAAATTGATTATAGAAATGAATTCGATTTTGATTGGTGTTTTTGAAATTATTTTTGATAGGATAATTTTTGTGAATTGAGTATAGAAGTTGAAGTGGATACTGGAAATTGATTAGTAGTAATTTTGGTGAGTAATATTTATTTTTTGGGTATTTCAGATAATATTGCTTTATGTCTAGAACTTCTGATTTTTCTTAAACATGAATGGATGCACCTGATATGATATGAAATGATAGATTATATATTATTAAATTTTATAGTAAAGGTTAGAAAACCTGGTTATTTACCAGAGAGTGTGTTACGTGCCAACGAGATTTAGTGTTGGTATTCTATGAGTATTTCTTTATCTTTGGTATTTATATGGCATTGTAGATAAAAAATGGTTTGAATATAAGCATGTTATTGATATGAGCATATGTTGCATTTAATTTGGCTTTCATGAAATTTTATTTACATGGCAACGTGTTTTGGATTTGCAAGAGCAGATTTAAAATATGATATCGTTTCGATGGACTGAGCTATGGGGAATAATACTTCTTTATGTGATAATCCTATGAGACTGAGCCATGAGAAGTATCAACCTTTCCCTATGTGATAATCCTCGAAATGAGTTAGAAATGGAAAAAATCAGAGTTGCAATCTACTTTTGTTGAGGCCAAACAAGAAGTGCGACTGACTCTAGATCTGGAAGGATAAGGAGATGGATAATTGTTTTAAATGGACGGATAAGTGGTGCATGATTGTTTTAAATTGGCATAAACACTATGTTAAATGCATTTATGTATTTTGTAAATGAATGTGCTGAATTTGAATGTTTTATTTGATTTGAGAATTTGCATGTTTATTTAAATGCATCTAAATGCCTTAGATAAAGAATATTCACTGGGCATGTGGTGGCTCACTTAATTTTTAACATTTCAGGAACCGATAGAAAAGGAAAAAGGCCAGCGCGAGAAGAGTAGACAGCTCTTCCAGTTTTATTTTGTGCGTGGGCTTATCTGGTTTATGAGTTTTACTTTTGTATAATCCTAATTATCATTGTATAAGTAATATCAGCTAGAGAGACATCAGTGTTACTTTCACTAAGAGGAGAGTGAGAAATAGTTTTGATTTGTGAATGATATATGGGATACCCTGTGTATGTTTGTGGATCATAATATTGTTTATCAGGTGACGAATTTTTTTTGGGATAAGTCAAAGTTTTAGGGGAGACTCTGTCAAAATTTTTGGATGAATAGGGAGTAGTATTGAGTGTAAGAGGCTGACATAGTATTATATACGTAGGTGTAGCGTATATGGTATTATGTGCCGGTCGTGATGTCACCTTTACGAGGTGGGTTGCGACACCTAATATCCCATGCCTTAACATAAAAACTAAACAAGGCTACATTATAAGAGATAAAAAGGAATTCAAATCTTTATTAAATCATAAAGAAAGATACATAACTTTTAAATAAGGAAAATACAACGGAAAATTCTTAAACAACATTAGGCAACATGCCCTACATGGAAAATAAAAGAACACTAAAAGGGAGACGTCCGGGTTTCTTCTTCACAAGTTCAATTTCTTGAAATTGTTAATGGAAAGGGTGAACACAAAGCTCAATAGATCTTAAACAACCATTTTCAAAATTTAAAACCATAATACACTCATAATTCAATTACTTAAAGACATTAGGCATTTCAAACATCAATTTGTGTGAAGTTGTGATTTAGACCAAAAAAGTTTCTCAACCTTTGATGTTCTTAACTAAGTGCCTCCCTAGTGTGAATCGTGGCATATCTTAGCCTTTTTCATTGGACATTTGGACAAAAGGGATTCTCACCCACCAACCAAGCACTTAGGTCTTAAAACCTTACGAACTAATCATAAAATAAGAACACCCATAGTGTTACTTAAACTACTATGATGGTACATGGTTCTTATTTCCATTTTCTGATTTTAAATCCCATACTCATAGAAATAAATTAAAATATCAGAACATGATATTAAACTAAAAATAAAAATCAGTCATGAACAAAATAAAAATCAAAACACTCACATTCATTAACTTGCATTAAATCCCTAGCATGGTTGTATCATGGTATGAGCATTATATGAACATGAGTATGATTATAAATCTAATCAAAAACTGAAATAAACTTTAAAAATGCAGAAGACAAACATTCTGATTTTTTTATGAAATCAAATCACAAAATGAGCATACTAGTGTTCTAAACAAGAAAAAGAGTTTAAGGGGCAACTTCCACCTCAAAGTGCTTTCTCCAGAAATTTCAGCAAAGGTTTCCTTAGGCTTTGGCACTTCAAACTCCAGCAAGAACACTCCAAGTAACTCAAAAAAACTAGAACTAATACTCTCCTCAAGCACACACAAAGAAATCGGCAAGAAGAAGAAGAAGTAAGAGAAGAAGGGAGAGCACTAGGGCGTTTTCTCTTATTCATTGGAATGAATGATTTGTGAGCAATGCAAGGAGAGTATGTATAGGCTTCAAATACACTAAGGGGATGTCTAGGGCTGATTAGGGCAGCTCTCCATCTTTGAGCAAGTTTCCAAATACCACAGATGAGACATGGTAAGTGTGCATATTATAGCATGTGTGCATATCTTTCTTGTGGGCCCACTAATGATTGTTTCTATTTCAAAATCAGAGACTAAAATGCTTTTAGAACCTTTCTAATATTATTCTGGATGTCCAACATTGAGAGAGAATATTCTCTTTATACATTCTCTTTTGGTTCTTTTACTTGCTCACCAAATAACACATACATGGAATGTTTCTAATTTTTTTTTGGGTTATCATTATTGATCATTTTTTCTTGATGGGACGGCTAGGGTTTATTTAGAGAGTGTTTTTTCAATCCTAGAATCTTCTAATACAGATTTTCACATGTGCAAACTCATACACACACATGTGGGCCGGTTTTGGCTTAATTGGCAACATGGTGCATGTGATCACTATATGGTGTATATGGAATCATTCTTTCATGAATTCTCCAAGCCTATGGGACGTCTCATCATGTGGTCCCTCTGAATCATTCCTGTTGCACATGGGATCATTTTACATGTGTTCAAATTAAGCAAGATGTCCCATGGTGATTGGGTAGGGTGAGGGCACACCGGATCATGGTGTTCCACCCATGTGACTTGCACATGCTTTGGGTGGCCATGCCATTATGGGTTCACATGAATTTTTAAAATTTAAATATCTCCTTATTCATAAGGGATTTAGGTATATAACCTATATTTTTGGAACCCCACAGTTGAGATAATTTTTAAGGTATGGTCTGGCCCAAGAAGTTTTTTCTTTGAAAACTTTCCTTATTTAGAGCCTAGTGGAGTATTTGGGCAAATGAAGGTTCAAACCTTGTCCAATTGTTCTGATTTTTTAATATTTTATGTGTCTTGCAAGTTATGTCATCTCCTCAAGTTTCGAGTCATTCTGAGTTCGATAGGTACCCTTATTCTCAGTTTTTTCCTAATTTGGATTCCCCTGTAGGGAAAAAACCCTAATTTTGGCCAATTAGGCCAATTTTTTAATATGTTGTCTAGTTTGTTGGTTTATGTCTCCTCACTTCGTTTCAGGTCATTTTGGCTTCATATGGGTCACCAAATGCTGATTTTGGTCCCGTCCTATTTTAGCCCTAAACTGAGCCGATTTTCATTTTGTACCCGGATTTCACTGAAGAGACCTCGAATATCATTTTATTGGATATCTAGTTTTCAAGGTATTACACCATACTGCATAGAAGCCGAAAATTATAGAAGCTTCCTGGTCTCGTGTCCTTATCAAAAAAAATTTTGTTTTTACACAAGTTTTAGTCTCTAGCTTATGTCCTAGAGTTTTATGCTTTTGATCCACTGTGCCACCCATGGCTACACCAGTTTCTACATAAGGTCTTTTCTCTAGACCTATGGTTCGGTTATGGTTGACTTACAACCTCTGTCTAGTCAAGATACCACCTTTGGCATCTTTTTCGACTTCTAATCATTCCTTGCCCTAATTTCCAACCTTCTTATTTTCTTTAATAGAAAGTAAGTGTGTTCTTCAACTCAAACCACTCATGTGAACTGGGGGATAACCTCTAGATCGGGCAATGAGACCGAAGTCTACTTAGCAATTGCGCTTTCTAGGGCGGGATAACCCACCTCCCTTTCAATGTTTAACTTTACTCAGGACAAGGCTTACCCACTATCAGCTCAACTTGTAGTCTTTGTATCCAAAAAAAATATTTCAAAACATATACTTCCTTCTTTTGAAAACACTTTCTAAAATGTTTCTTCAATTTCAAAAATAAAAGGTAGGGCATTCTAAATTCAATTCAATTCAAGGTGAAATCCTAAGTTTGAGTTTCTCATTCTAGTCTGGTGTTTCTAATAACCAAGCTCTGATACCACACTTGGTATCAGAGGATACTTTCTGTTCTTGGCCCAGCAACTAATGCCTAGGCTCTGATACCACAATTGGTATCAGAGGAAACTTTCTATTCTTGGCCCAACAACTAATGCCTAGGCTCTGATACCACCTTTGTAACACCCCAACCCCCAGATATTTAAGCAGTACACGACCACCATTCTCTTGATAGTGGACTTAACCAAATGGCGGGTCGGGCCGGTATTACTTTACAAGTGACACTCACTTGTTCTTTTCTTTTCAATATCTCGTGCCTTTGTATGAAAATTCAAGAATACAAAATTTTCACTTTAATAAAATCAAGGCAAATTAAAAGAGATAATGAAATTCAAACTATTTTATTCATAATAGAAAGAATAATTGAAAGTACTAAACTTCTCAAAGAAAAACTAATTATTATAGCGAAAAACTTCAAAAATACTTTTTAGTAGAAAAGCGTAAAAACTTTGGGCAACATGCCCTTAAGAACTCTAAAAAAATATATAATGTAAAAACTTATTAAGGACTATCCCTATTCAACTGCTTCATAGGTTTCACGTTCCTAAAAAAAATAAGAAAGGAAGAAGTGACCACATAGCCCCGTGGATCCTTTTCGAACATTCATCTTTCATATTCAAACTTACAACACAATCATAATTCAAACACTTGCAATCATAAGGCATTTCAAACAACAATTTGTTCAAGTTGAGTCTCTGACCAAAAGGGCATTTAATCCCTTAATGCTCTTAACTAAGTAAACAGGGCCCACTCGGCATCAACCCGCTAGTGGCGTGTGTCGGCATCACCCCGTTACACGTGGTGACTCAAAAGATATTGTGGTACACGACCTTCAAGTACTTAGTTCTGAAAACTATATGACCTAACGCATATGAAAAGAACATCCATAGTATCGCCTTGACCATTATGATGGTATGTGGTTATTATCACCGTTGTCTTAGCTTAATTCTTATGTCA
The DNA here is from genome assembly GCA_030144865.1 of Tinospora cordifolia. NCBI lineage: Eukaryota > Viridiplantae > Streptophyta > Magnoliopsida > Ranunculales > Menispermaceae > Tinospora > Tinospora cordifolia. The sequence goes on from JAJIYU010003649.1 coordinate 13,744, forward strand.
TGATCTCATAAAATAAATTTCACAATATGAAATCATACTAAAGCTCATAATATACACAATCAATTCATGAAACACCCATAAAACATGCATCATACTTTAATTTGAACGCCTAAGCATGATACTAACATGGCATGAATGATATAATAACTTAAACATGAATCAAAACTGAACTACTAAAATAAACATTTAAAATTCTAAAATAAAAATTGAAAACCTTTGATTTCAGTGAAAAACACACAAACAATGAGTATGAAATAAATTTAAATTATCTCCATCCCATGCCTAACTCCTCTATGTCTATTTCTATCTAGTTCAACTTCAGATTCATAATCATCTCCATCCCCACTCATACCTTCATCTTCATCCACAACATCTTCTTCCGCATGTATAGGATGACACCTTGCATGCCCCCTTAGATTATGATCTCTGTAAGTCTGTCCTTGTAAATTTTGAATCTCTACAGCTTGCATATCTATTCTATATCTAAAATCACCCAACACCATATTTAAGCGTTCAAATTGTCGTTGCATGGAACGTATCATGGATGCAATATCCCATGCTTCTTCCTTGTGAGATGATGATTTATTTGATTTTGACATTATCTCTATGTAACCTACAAGAAAAATGTTAGTGAACATAAACCTCTTGCACTCTCAAATTTTTTTCCTCAAAAAAGATGATGTACTCCACACTAATTTTCATTTTTTTCTTTCTTTTGGGAGAAATGATTGTTCACACTATTTGATCTTTGTAGCTTTCCCCTGTAGCTCTTTAAGGAACTAATCAAACCCAAACAAACATTAACTCAAACTTGTAGAGTTTAGGTCAACACTTAGGATATGGAAAAGAAAAGAGTAAATGAATTTCAAGGAAAATGGTTCAAAAAATAGAACAACAATTAAATAAAAGATTGAATAGTCAAGATGATAGTTTTTGACATGAACACAATCACTTTTATAGCAATAACTTCACTTGCATAAGTAAATGCAATCAACAAAAAACTCTTTTTTTTAAGTTAAGATTTTATTAACCCAATCTTTTTTTGGTAGAATCACAACTTTTTCTTTTTCCAAAATCACAATTTTTTTTTTTTGCGTAACAATTTTTTTTCATATATTTTTTTTTGTGTACAAGAGTAATGAATAGAAAAGAAAGATGAACAAGAAGGAATAAAGAACAAAAAGGGCGAAAGAAGATGACGAATGAAAGAAAAGGTATGAACAAAACAAAATAAGAGAAATATGAAATGAAATTTACAAAACAAGAAAGATATAACCTGATCTTAGAGCCAAAGCTCTGATACCAACTAATGCGGACCCACTAGGAATTAGATCCTAAGAACCGCCATTCAAGGAAGTATACTCACCCCAAGAAAGCTAAGATTAGGTTTGATGATCCATTTGAACCCTTGAATAACAAAGAAACAGGAACCCAAAGTGTCAAATGCCACAAGGTTGATCAATCCTTAATAAGTTTTGAAAAGCTCAATGAATAACACAAGAGAAAGCCTCTCTCAAATTTGAAATTTTCAGCTGAAATATGCAATTTACTAATTTGATAATCTCCTCAAAGAGTAGCAAGTCAATTTATACAAATCTTGTGTGTCCCTATTAAGAATTGAAGAAACACTTAAAATAGTCGCAATAACTATATACTAAGTGAAGGGACACTTACAAAAGGTCACAATAACCTTGTGAGCATAGAAGAGACAATAACCCTTTGAGCATTGAAGAAACACTTAACAAAGAGTCACAATAACCCTAGAACAATTGAAGAAACACTTTATTTCTTCTCGTTTTGACTATCTTGGGCTTGGATAGCTCAAATAGCTCCTTTTGATTTATCCAAACTCACATTAACACCTTTTGTTGGCCCAAATATGTAACACCCCAACCCCCGTATCTTTAAGTATTAGACACGGCCACCATTCTCTTGACAGTGGGCTAAACCAAATGGCGGGCCGGGCCAGTGTTACTTTACGAGTGACATACACTTGACTTTCTTTCTATTTCAATTATTTCATGCCTTAATTTTATTTAATAGTACTTAACTTAAATTCAAAGAATTAATAAGGCAATAATACAAGAAATAACTGAAATTCATAAACTCAATTAATTAAATAATATTGAGTACATAATTTGAACTTGAAAAAAAATTATTACAGTGGAAGATTCAAAACTTGGGCAAGATGCCCTTACATAGGAATTAAAAACTTTTTAAATAAAAAGAATCTAACTAATATTCATGGTCTTCATGTAAATCAATTACCTGAAAAATAGAAGGAAGGGGTGAGCAAATAGCCTAGTGGATCTTTCTAAACATCTAAATCATTATTTCAATTCAAACAAACTAAGCATATCAAACACTTTTGTGCATTAGGCAATTCAAACAAATTTTTTATTTATGGTTGACATTCAGACCGAAAGAGTTTAATTTCTGTGTTCTACATCGTGGGGAGAGAGAATGACAAACTGAAACTCAAACCCCAATATCTATGAAGTGGGATCACTCTTGGAAACCCAGTTCAAAATCGTCAATGGTAAACCGACAAGCCAGGTCGGGGGTGGAACACACATGATGACACTATGCAGTCCATTATCGCGTCGATATGTAGATTGAATCATTATTTAATCTTTTCTTAGTGATAAAACATACAATATCGGATTAAACCATCGATGCAACATATAAAAAACATGACTCATTAAATATTTATTCATGGCACAATTCATATATAACATGCATCAATATTCTTATTTCTAAACATGCATAAGATGTATATTCATGGCACATCAAATAAATAATGCATGCATATTAAAACATTCATTCAATCAATCATCTTCAAAACATTATCACATATGCAAGACTTATTCAAATTAAAATAAAGAGTAGAAGTTAGAAGTCATTTCCACCTTAAATGTGTCTCTTCTGCACACCTCTGAAATCCGGCAGAGTGCTATTACTTCAAGGCTTCCAAACACTCAAGAAAAGTTCAAGATCACTCAAGAACTGAGGGGATTGCTAAGAAGAAGGCTTAAAGAGCAAGATGACAATTCAACTCTTGTTTCTTGGGATTAGATGAATTGTGAGCATGGGGGGTGTTTATATAGAGTTCAAAAGGGTAGAAAATGGCAAGTTTGGGGTGTCATCTTGTGGGAAACTTGCCAATTCTTCAAAATTTCGTGCTCCCCAAGCATAGGAGAATAGAAAGTGAATTTTTGGAAATTTTTGGGAATTTAGAAACCAATTTTCAGATTTTTAAATGATTTTCTCAAATTTTTCGGTATTTTCTCGATTTTTTTTGGAGCCTCGGATCGGAATCGTCTGATTTTCCTCATATCACGCATCAGATCACGGTTAAGATTTTTCGAGTCAGTTGTGGATCATTGGATCGTTCTCAATCGCGTCAAACAAAGATATTTTGATCTAGACCGATAGATTTTCTCGAACGCAGCACGATCATCAAGGCATCTAAGATCTTCACCGTCAGATGAGCCTTGAGTACAACACATTCGCGATCATCAAATACGATCTGTTCGATTGTCCTCGGGCACAGTATGCGGATCTAGTTTACGATTAACGAAACGCATCTGGGCCGTCGGATCGAGCGAACTTAACCTTGGACCGTTGATCAACCTCGAGTGATGCATTTCTTCGCGATCAATCGAAGACGTCTCGAATTCGAGCCATTTGATTATCCTCGAGCATAACACCATTTGAGATTGATTCCTGTGGCTTTGATCTCCGTCATTGGATGGATCTCAAACACAGCATCCGATCTTGATCACCGATCCAAACTGCACGATGAACCTCGAGTGCAGTGTCATTTGTGATCGGAGGATCGAATCTAAGCCGTTAGATGAGGCACATCGTTTCTGGGCCGTTGATTTTAGTTATTTGGTGCTTTTGGGCGTTGTTTTGGGCTTCGATTTCATTCGTTGGATTTTGCAGATTTGTTTTGGACCGTTGGATACAGTTTCTAATTACAAAATTTAATTTTCAAGGTTGCTATTATCCAAAAATTGCTAATTAGACACTTTCTAATTGATGAAAACTTGATTTTCTTGTATATTCCCTTCTATTTTATGGTCTTACTAATATTATTCCCTTTCTAATTATTTAATATTGCATTTATTAGATATTTTTCTATTTTCTTAATATCTTTAATGCCAATAATTAAATAATCTACATTTTCCATTTTCATGTATTTTTATTTAATTTATATTTCATTTTCAGATTATAATTTATGTAATTATAAATTAATATTTATATAATGCTTTATTTATTTTTAATAAATACATGTACACTACATTTTTATTTAATTATATAAATTTTTTCTATGTGCATATTCCTATAATATGTAGTATTAACATTTATTATGCTAACACACATCTTATTCATACATGTATTAACCTATACGTGTATATATACTTTATTTCTATTTATTTCTTAAGCAACTCCTTACATTTCATAATTAATTCTACTAAATTGACATTTTCATTTAGTTATCAAATTAAGGTCTTATTTGCCTAATTTATATTATATCTCTAACATATTTTATTTTTCATGTGCTAACCCACAATTTGCACCCAAAAATTTCTTAAAATCTTTGAAATTAATTCACTTAACTTATTTTATTTATTTTAAATTATTTGACAAAATTCTGGGGTATTACAAAATATCTTGAACCAACCCAAGTAATTTTTCTTTAAGTCTTTTGGCATGGGCCCTTGTAATTGGTTCCCTTGGAATATGCAAAGTATAGTCTTGGTCGATATGATAAATTACATCACCATTAATTAATGTGCTCGTGTCATCTTTGTCAACTTCACAATCTACATCACCTTTGCTATCTGAACGAGGTAGAATGTCAATTAGAAAATGTTATCGGAATGAAACAAGGAAGTAAGCTATAAAAGTTCTTTTATGTAAAGAAAATTAGATGCAATTAAGTTGTTGGAATCTTCTTTATAGTCAAAAATAAGAAAAATAAGTTATTTGTTCATTTAAAAGAATATAAAGAAAGGAATGTGGACTACGTTCATTTTTACTAGTATGTAGCTCACAAAGAATGGAATGAGCTCTATTGGAAACCCAAAGTAATGTTTTTATCGAGAAACTAGAGTTTCGAACTTCCTTATGTGTTTAAATTAGTTAGAAAGTCTCCTTAAATATTACAATTCATCCTAAATAAAGCATTAACCTTTAGAAACTCACATAACAGAAAAAAAATATTCTAAATATGCTTTTGATTATTTTTATATGCAAAAAATTGAATGTGACTTCTATAAATAGATTAGTCATTTGTAAGAGCGTAATGAAGCTACATATAGCTATTTTGAGTTTCATGTATACATAGATTGTTAAGAATGAAATTTAGTTGTTTCTCATGACGCAATTAGTGTTTTTCTAATAAATTGGGCACTTAAAACCAACTAATCCTTTCTTATTGAAGAAGGAAAGAAAAAAAGCTTTCATAAAGTAAGAAGATATGTTTTTTGTGAGAAATTGGCTCTTTCTATATAAGAAAAAAATCAAAAATAACTTTGTTAAACCATTTTATCAATTAGTTGACTACAAAAAGAGCAATGGAATGTACTTTGAATTTTACAAGTAATGAGGTTGTTAAGATGTGATAGAAAGTCAACTTTATCATCAAAGTGATGCTTATTTCAAGTAATTTGGGACACAAAGTACCTTTGCAGTCTGAACAAGCTAGAAAATTACTTAGGAAATGCTATTCGAATGAAACAAGAAAGGAAGCTATAAAAACTCTCTCAAGTAAAGAAAATTAGTTACAATTCAGCCGTTGTAGCTTCTTTATAGTTAAAAACAAGAAAAATAAGTTGTTTGTTCGTTTATATGAACATAAAGAGAGGAACGTGGACTACGTTCGTTTTTATGAGTACCTAGCTAGTTGAGAATGCAATGAGCTCAACTAAAAACCCAAAGTAACACTTTTCTCATAGGGTCTCGAGCTACCATTGTACTTAAATGACTTAGAAAGTCCCTTTAAATATTATTATTCATTCTAAATGAAGCATCGACCAATGAAATTTCACATCAAAGAAAGAAATCTATTTCAAATCGGTTGTCGATTGATTTTTTGCAGAAGAACATTGAATATTTCTTATTTGAACTGTTTGCTTGTATGTGAGAGTGTAATGAAGTTGAAAATATCTATTTTGAGTTTCATGTGTGCATAGATGATTAAGAATGCCTTAAAAGGTGAACTCATGATGAAATTAACATTTTTCCTTAAAAATTGGATACTTAAAACCAACTGCTCCCTTATAATTAAGAAACCAAGTAATAAAAGCTTTGACAAACTAAGAAAATATGTTTTTACTAAGAAATTGACTCTTTATCTATAAGAGAAAAGAAAAAAAAAATTATTTTGTTAAACTATTTTATCAACTAGTAAAGCATAAGGAGAGCAACAGAAGGTACTTTGAATTCTATGAGTATGGAGCTTGTTAAGATGTGAAAGAAAATCAAGTTTATCGTTAAAGTAATGCATTCTTTGGGCGATTCGGGATAGAAAACACCTTTGCTATCAAAACAAGATGGAAAACTAGTTGCAATTCAGCCGTTGGCACATTTTCTATAGTTAAAAATAAGAAAAATAAGTTGTTTGTTTGTTTAAAAGAATATAAAGAGAGGAATGTGGGTTACGTTTGTTTTTACGAGTACCTTTCTAGCTAAGATTGCAATTAGCTCAATTGAAAGCCAAAACTAACGCTTTCCATGGGAAACTAGGGTCCCAAACTACCATTGTAACTAAAATAAGTTAGACAGTCCCTCTAAATATTATAATTTATCCTAAATGAAGCATTGACCAATAGAATTTCATATAAAAGAAGAAATCTATTCTAAATAGGTTGTCGATTGTTTTTCTATGAAAAAAATTAAGTATTACTTCTTTAAACTGTTTCCTCATTTGTCAGAGTGTAATGAAGCTAAAAATATCTATTTCAAGTTTCATGTGTACACAGATTGTTAGGAATGTAATTTAGTTATTTCTGAAGACACAATTAGTGTTTTTCTAAGAAATTGGGCACTTAAAACCAACTACTCCCTTCTACTTGAGGAAGGATGGAAAAAAAACTTTCATAAAGTATGAAAATATGTTTTTAGTGGAAAATTGGCTCTTTCTCTATAAGAGAAAAGCAAAATAACTTTATTAAACCATTTTATCAATTGGTTGACTATAGAGGAAGCAACAAAAGGTACTTTGAATTCTATGAATACCAAGATTATTAAGATGCGATAGAAAGTTGAGTTTATCATTAAAGTTATGCTTCTTTCGAGCAATTAGAGACACAAAACACCTTTGCTATCTGAACAAGGTAGAAAACAAGGAAGGAATCCATAAAAACTCTTTCAACTAAAGAAAATTAGTTGCAATTCAGCTATTAGTACGTTTTCTACAGTTAAAAATAAGAAAAATGAGTTGTTTGTTCATTTAAAAGAACATAAAAGAGAGGAACGTTGATTGTGTTTGTTTTTACGAGTACCTAGCTAGCTAAGAATTGATAAGCTCAATTGAAAGCCCTAAGTAACACATTTCATGAGAAGCTAGGGTCCCGAACCACCATTCCTACTTAAATGAGTTAGAATGTCCCTTCAAAAATTATAATTCAATCATAAATGAAGCATTAACTAATAGAATTTTATGTCAAAGAAATAAATTTATTCTAAATAGGCTATCGATTGTTTTTTCTGCAGAAGAACATTAAATATTACTTCTTTAAAATGCTTACTCGTTCGTGAGACTGTAATGAAGCTAAAAACATCTATTCCTAGTTTCATGGATACACATTTAAGAATGTAATAAAATGTGAATTCATGATAAAATTAGTGTTTTCCCATAAAAATTGGACATTTAAAACCTACTATTCCCTCTTAATTGAGAACCCAAGAAATGAAAGCTTTCAAAAACTAACAAAATATGTTTTCACTAAGCAAATGAATCTTTCTCTATAAGAGAAAAGAAAATAAATTACTTTTTTAAACTATTTTATCAATTGGTAGAGTGCAAACAAAGTAACAGATGGTACTTCGATGTCTACAAGTATCGAGCTTGTAAAGATGTGTTAAAAAGTCAAGTTTATTGTTAAAGTAATGCTTCCTTTGAGCAATTAGGGACATAAAACACCTTCGCTATTTAAACGAGCTAGAAAATCGCTTAGGAAATGCTATTAGAATGAAACAAGGAAGTAAGTTGTAAAAGTTCTTTCAAGTAAAGAAAATTAGTTGTGTTTGAGCCTTTGGCCCCTTCTCTACTATTAAAAGTAAGCAAAATAAGTTGTTTGTTCATTTACAAGAATATAAAGAGAGGAATGTGGACTGCATTCATTTTTATGACTATGTAGCTAGCAAATATTGAAATGAGCTCAATTAAAAACCAAAAGTAACATGTTCCATGGGAAACTAGGGTCCCAAACTACCCTTGTAACTTAAATAAGTTAAGAAAGTCCCTCTAAATATAATAATTCATCCTAAATGAAGCATTAACCAATAGAATTTCATATCAAAAAAAGAAATTTGTTCTAAATAGGCTGTCAATTGTTTTTCTTCGAAAAAACATTAAATATTACTTTCTTAAATTGTTTCCTCATTTGTGAGAGTGTAATGAAGCTAAAAATATCTATTTCGACTTTCATGTGTGCACAGATTGTTAAGAATGCATCAAAATGCAAATTCATGATGAAATTAGCGTTTTCCCTTAAAAATTGGACACTAAAAACCAACTACTTCCTTCTAATTGAGAAGCCAAATTTAATAAAAGCTTTCATAAAGTAAGAAAATAAGCTTTCACTGAGCAATTGAATATTTCATGGAAGGAGAAAAACATTACTTTGCTAAATAATTTTATCAACTAGTAGAGTGCAAAGAGAGCAACAGAAGGTACTTTAAATTCTGTGTACTGAGTTCGCTAAGATGCGACAGAAATTCAAGTTTATTATTAAAGTAATGCTTCCTTCGAGCAATTAGGGACAGAAAAAATCTTTGCTATGTAAACGAGCTAAAAAATTGCTAAGGAAATGCTATTGGAATAAAACAACGTAGTAAGTTGTAAAAACTCTTTTAAGTAAAGAAAATTAGTTGCAAGTCAGTCGTTGGCATCTTTTCTATACTTAAAAGCATGAAAAATAAGTTCTTCGTTCATTTACAAGAATACAAATAGAGGGACGTGGATTATGTTCATTTTTACGAGTACCTAGCTAGCTGAGATTGCGATAAGCTCAACTAAAAGTCAAAATTAATGTTTTTCTTTTAGGGTCTCGAGCTACCATTAGTACTTAAATAAGTTGAAAAGTCCCTTTAAATATTTTAATTCATTTTAAATGAAACACTGACAAATAGAATTTCATATCAAAGAAAGAAATCTATTTTAAATAGGTTGTCAATTATTTTTCAACAAAAGAACATTGAATATTACTTCGTTAAACTGTTTGCTCGTTTGTGAGAGCGTATTGAAGTTAAAAATATCTAATTCGAGTTTTATGTGTGCATAAATGGTTAGGAATGCATTAAGATGTGAATTTATGATGAATGCATTTTCCCTTAAAAATTGGACACTTAAAACCAACTACTCCCTTCTAATTGAGAAACCAAGTAATAAAAGTTTTCACAAACCAAGAAAATATGTTTTCACTGAGCAATTGAATCTTTCTCTATAAGAGAAAAGAAAAAAAAAATTTTTTTGAACTACTTTATCAACCTATACAGTGCAAAGACAGTAACAAAAAGTACTTTGAAATTTCTACGAGTACCATGCTTGTTGAGATGTAACAGAAAGTCAAGTTTATTATTGAAATGATGCTTCCTTCGAGCAGGAAGGGACAGAAAACACCTTTGCTATTTGAACGAGCTAGAAAATTGCTACAAAATTCTATAGGAATGAAACAAGGAAGTAAGCTATAAAAGTTCTTTGAAGTAAAGAAAATTAGTTACAATTCTGTCAATGGCACCAACTCTGTAGTTAAAAAACAAGAAAAATAAGTTGTTTGTTAATTTACAAGTTTATAAAGAGAGGAATACGCACGAGTACCTTGCTAGCTATGAATGTGGTTACCTTAATTGAAAGCCCGAAGCAACGCTTTTTACAGGAAACTAGTGTCCCAAACTACTGTTGGTGCTGAAATGAGTAAGAAACTCCCAATAAATATTATAATTTATCCTAAATGAAGCGTTGTCCAATAGAATTTCAGGACAAAGATAGAATTCTATGCTAAATATGTTGTCGATTGTTTTTTGCGGAAGAACATTGAGTATTACTTCTTTAAACTATTTGTGAGAGTGTAATGAAGCTAAAGATACCTATTTTGAGTTTAATGTGTACACAAATGGTTAAGAACGCATTAAAATGCGAATTCATGATGAAGTTTGCGAGATAGAAAATCACTTAGGAAATGCTATTGGAATGAAATAAGGAAATAAGCTGTAAAAACACTTTCAAGTAAAGAAAATTAGTTGCAATTCTGCCATTGGCACTTCTCTATAGTTAAAAACAAAAAAAGCTAAGTTGTTTGTTCATTTAAAAGAATATAAAGAGAGGAATGTGGACTACATTTGTTTTTACCTCACCTAGCTAGTTGAGCATGCAATGAGCTCAACTGAAAGCCCAAAGTAACCTTTTCTCATAGGGTCCTGAGCTACCATTGGTACTTAAATGAGTTAGAAAGTCCCTTGACATATTATAATTCATTCTAAATGAAGCATTGACCAAGAGAATTTTATATCAATGAAAGAAATCTATTTCAAATAGGTTGTCAATTGTTTTACTGCGGAAATGGCATATTACTTCTTTAAATTGTTTGCTCATTTGTGAGAGTGTAATGAAGCAAAAAATATCTATTTTGAGTTTCATGTATGCATAGATGGTAAATAATGCATTAAAATGTGAATTCATGATGAAATTAGCATTTTCCCTTAAAAAGTGGACACTGAAAAACCAACTACTTCCTTCTAAAGAAGAAACCAAGCAATAGAAGCTTTCATAAACTAAGAAAACATGTTTTTACTGAGCAATTGAATATTTCAGTATAAGGGAGGAAAAAATTACTTTGTTAAGCTATTTTATTAACTGGTAGAGTGCATAGAGAGCAATAGAAGGTACTTTGAATTCTATGAGTACCAAGCTTGCAAAGATGTGACACAAAGTTAAGTTTATTATTAAAGTAATAATTCCTTTGAGCAATTAGGGATAGAAAGCTCATTCGCTATCTAAACAAGCTAGAAAATCGCTTAGAAAATGCTATCGAAATGAAACAAGGAAGTAAGCCATAAAAGTTCTTTCAAGTAAGGAAAATTAGTTGGAATTCAACCGATGGCACCTTCTTTATTGTTAAAAACAAGAAAAATATTGTTTGCTCATTTATAAGAACATATTGAGAGCAATGTGGATAACGTTCATTTTTATGAGTACTTAACTAGCTAAGAATGTGATGAGCTCAACTAAAAGTCCAACATAATGCTTTCCTCATAGGGGCCCAAGCTACCATTGGTACTTAAATGAGTTAGAAAGTCCCTTTAAATATTATAATTCATTCTAAATGAATTATTGACCAATAAAATTTCATATCAAAGAAAGAAATCTATTCTAAGTAGGCTATAGATTGTTTTTGTGTGGAACACATTGAATATTACTTCTTTAAATTGTTTGCTCATTTGTGAGAGTGTAATGAAGCTAAAAAATATCTAATTCAAGTTTCACGTGTGTACAAATGGTTAAGAATCCATTAAACTGCAAATATATGATGAAATTTGCATTTTTCCTTAAAAATTGGACAATTAAAACCATGTACTCCTTCTAATTGGAAACCAAGCAATAAAAGCCTTCATAAACTAAGAAAATATGTTTTCATTGGGCAATTGAATCTTTCTTCGTAAGAGAAACGAAAAAAATTACTTGGTAAAACTATTTTATCAACTGGGAGAGTGCAAATAGAGCAACAAAATGTACTTTGGATTTTTTACGAGTACAAAGCCTGCTTAAATGCAACAAAAAGTCAAGTTTATTATTAAAGTAATGCTTCCTTCGAGTAATTAGGGACATAAAACACCTTTGCTATCTGAACAAGCTAGAAAATTGCTTAGGAAATACTATCTGTAACACCCCAACCCCCACATTCTTTGAGTATTGGACATAACCACCATTATTTGACATTGGACTTAACCATTTGGCGGGTTGGGCCGGTGTTACTTTACAAGTGACACACACTTGAATTTCTATTTTTCAATACCTCATACCTTATAATAGATTCAAGAATACAAATATCATTCAATAAAATCAAGGCAATTAAAGATAAAGAAAAATTCAACTTCTTTATTCATAAAAAGAAAGTACATGACTTTATAATGTAAACTATTACTTTGTTGATCAAAAGAAATTCATAACCTCTAAAATAAAATAAAATTTCAATGGAAAACTTATTCAAAATTGGACAACATGCCCTTACATTAAAAATAGACTTTAAGAAAATATAAACTTGCTAAAATCCAAATCCCATGGTCTTCATAATTTAATTTCCTGAAAAAAAAGAGGAAGGGGTGAGCACAAAGCTTAGTGGATGTTTTTCAAACAACCATTTTTCAAATTCAAATCAATAACACATTCATATTTCAAACACTTGCATACATTAGG
>JAJIYU010003650.1:0-26130 GCA_030144865.1 Tinospora cordifolia
AGGGAAGGTCTTGCTCACAACATTTCATGTGTGTGCCATTTCCTTGGTCAAGTTTAGGTTGGCACCTCCCACTCAGCATTATAGATTATAATGCAAAATTTATCCCCCAATTCTACCTCCATCAATGTGGAGAGTTGATCAAAAAGAGGTATTGATCCTTACCAACCACAATGGTCCATGTAGTAGGTGTCATGTAATTTTGAAAGTTTTGAAGACCTGAATCTTGCTCTAAGTGCAATACATATGCTTGTTCTGTGAATTTAGTTCTTTGGATCACACCTTGAGTGTATATCACATATAATATGCCATAAGGAGGTCCTTAGGAAATATCTTCTCATTATTTGACATTCACTGACCTTGGAATTTCATTAGCAAACTTGGCATCATTAAATCAACATTCCTTTCTTGCTTAGCTCTTAGGCTCTTCCAATTTGGTGATGTTTCTTTACCTCCTTTTTAAATTCATTAATATCCTTAGTTTTTTTTTTCTTTTTAGTACATTAGTGTGAACCCGAGGGCAGTGTTGACCCTTTCAATTGCTTAGAATAGAGATACCAAATTTTGTTTTCCAAAGGAAGAAACATTCCTAAGATCCTCAATACTAGCTGTGGTAAACATTCCTAAGATCCCCAATACTAGCTGTGTAGTTGATTCTAATATATAGGTTAGTACCATGACATTGTGGCTGAAACTCAAAGTGGCAACAAATATCAGGGTAGTTTTATGTAATACCTCAAAAGATTTTGACATATATTAATCATGAGTTAACAGTAATTGACCCCAATCAACTAAGATTGACCATAGTTAAGAAACTGTTAAGTTGACTAGTGCGACACAAATATTAAGAATGTTTGAAAAATTATTTCAAGGTCGAAATGATGAAATTAGGCAACGACCTTCTTTTTGAAATGCGCAGGATGTAGAGAAGCACAAAAAATCACAACTAAAGTAGTTTTTAGGACCCTTAGCCAACCTCAAGGCTGACCTGACTGACACACAACCCAACAAGTTGGTTTTGCACCCTGACTTTTTGAATTACAATTACGCATTTTTCATTCAAAACCAAATGGAAACAAAAATGATAATTCATTTAATGACCAAAATAACACATTTGTTGTTCATAGCATATTATTAAGTTGGATATATTAGAGTTACAAATTGCAATAGGTCAATATACAAAATGACCTATACTAAAGTACATATACAACAAATAGAGCAAATGCAACAAAACTTAAGTCTATTCACTGACAATTTCTTCTTGTTTAGATTCAATGTTCTTGGACAAATAAAGTAAGTAGCAAGCTTAGTACAATTTGACGTAGTGAGTAGTAGCGTACATTAACAATATATGCTTGAAACATGCATGTATGCATGTAGATGTTAGAGTGTCAAACAAACTAGTGCAACAACCATGATAGTATAATATTATATAAAAACAAAAATCATTCAAATATCTCATATATCATAAGTAAAATCCACATTATTATGCATGACATAGTTGCAATCAACCATGCTCAATAAACCCACGACATCTTGAAAGACTAGGATAAAGGCTAATAGACCTAGTGTAGCCTCACAAAATCCTACTCAATAGATGTAGGACGTCTTAAAAGTTTGAAAAACAAGTTAGCAGACCTAGTGTAGCCTTGCAAATCTCGAACTCAATGTCCATTTACAAGTTCAAGCAATGTCTCACAAACTCGAAGAATTTTCACAAATGCAAGACATAATTCTTGATAAAGCAAATCCAACGTCATCACTTTATGCAATGAACATAACATAATGCATTTCAATATTTTTAATGCAGAACATATAAAAAATGCAAGAAACTACCAATAGTAGTTATATTTTAAGAATTTCCACCAAAATTAGCAAGTATCATGTAAAATATAATCAAGATTTATGTATTAAAGTCATTTTTTGTTTGAGTATTCAATAAATATAACTAACTTCTCCTAAAAAAAATTGTGTTATTTTCTTTAGCTAGTTCCCCTGGAGTTGATCAGTGACCCACAAGGTTTAAAATCACAAAAATCATGAATTTTCATGTAAAATAACATGCATTATACCGTTATATCCCATTTTTTTTAGTCAAAATCATCATATTCCCTAGTATTTAAGCTAATTTGAGGATTTTATTCAATAGTTACGGCTAGAACTGTGAGAAATCATGAATTTTTATATGAAATCACACTTTGCTTCCTTGGCCCGTAAACTTAAAACCATAGCCTGGTCATAGTTTTAGGGCATATTTTCACCACTTTTTCCTTGTGTTTTCAACCCATTCTTCATATAAATCACAAGTTCACATGTTAGTGATGAGTTTTCAAACAAAAATCCCTATAGAAAACTACCATAACATCACTAAAATCATACCCAAAAACTCAAGATGAAATAAATCAAATTCATACCTTTGTTGATTAAACAACTAGCTTACTCTAGGGTATTTGTTTTCTCTTGTCACAGATTTGTTCCTCAAGCTTCTAGCATTGTTCCTCAAGCTTCTAGCATTGTTCTCCTCTAGCTTCACTTCCCAATTTCGAGCTCCACTAGGATTGCATGAGCTTACTCCTCGTCTTTCCTCACAACCCTCCCCATGCTGCTCCAAATATCAAATGTCCACTTGTGAATGAACATCTCTGTTTACAGGCAACTTTGGTCCACAAAGATGAAGCGTTTGTCATTTTTGCCTCTCATTTTTTCAAATTTCTAATATACCTCAAACTTAAAATTTATCAAAATATTTTCAAAAAACTCTATTTTTCCCCATAACTCTTATAGATTTTTTCAAAAATCATATTTTTCCTAAAATTCAAATATTTCCCCAAAAATTTATATTTTCTTTAACAATTCATGTATTTTCTTCCAAAATCAAATAATTTTTTAAAAACTTATATTTTTTCAAAAATCATATTTCTTCAATATTTCATTTATTCTTTTCCCTAAAGTTATATTTATCTAATATTTCAAAAATTCCCAAAACAAAATGATAGGGTGTGTTATAGCCTCCCCATCTTTAATATGATTTTGTCCTTGAAATCTTTTATGTTATAAAAGACCAGTGAATTACTCTTTCAAATATTTCTTTCATTTTTCAAGTATATTGGTCATCATCACACTAATAATTAGATTTTTTTTATTTCTTGATTTCTTAACAGCTTGGTCCACAATAGCTATAAGTGTCTCGTCTATCGAGCTATCTAGTTTTAGCACGACTTTTCTGCAGTCCAATATATACATGTGAAAGGTTTGGGATTTGCTTAGCATCAAGACATGGAAGACATCATGTACAACAACTAGCTAAGGCAGTAATACTAGTCAATAGGCAATGAGACCAATCCTTTCTAGAATCTTGAAAGGTCCATTAAATTTGGGAGCCATTTTACTCCAAATGTTGAATCTAGTGTGTCCTTTCAGTGGTGAGATCTTCTGTAGTACATGATCACCTACCTCAAGCTCTAGGACTTGTCTCTAATTATCAACATAACTCTTTTGCTTATATTGTTTTGTCTTTAGTCATTGATACATCTTGGTGATTTTTTTCTATTTGATCCTAAATAAAGTTTGGTCCTAGCACAATCTTGTCTCCTACTTCAGTCCAATATGCCAAGGATTTGCAAGGTCGTCCATATAGGACGTTGAATGGTGTTGTACCAATACAAGACTAGAAACAATTATTATAAGCAAATTCACATAGAGGAATGTGATCTTCCCAATTTCCACCAGAGTCAATAATAATTATTGGAAACATATCATCAAGAACTTGGATCAATCTCTCTAATTTTGGGTGAAATGTTGTTTTAAGATTCATCTTCGTCCCTAACTATTTCATCAGACTCTGTCAAAATCAATAGGTGTGAATCAGAGATCTCAATCAAGTACAATGGACATTAGTATTCTCTGTAGCCTGATTATCTCTTAGATGTATAATATCAACTTAGTCGATTAATGTCTTTGCTATATATCATAAGGAAATACACATGCTTGGTTAGTTTGTCTATAATAAACTAGATCACATTATGTTGTTATGGGGTTTAGGATAGTCCCACGATAAAGTCCATCGTTATATGTCCCAATTTCCACTTAAGAATACTGAGTGCCTATGGTAATCTTCTCAGTCTCTAATGCTCAACTTTGACTTGTTGGCAGATATCGCAACATTGAATGTATAAGGTTATATCTTACTTCTAGCCACTAATAAGTACGTTTGGCTTCATGATACATCTTATTGGCTCTTGGATAAACAATATATTTGGAATGATGTAACCATTTTGTTTCAAAGGAAGTTTATCTAATACTTTAAGTCTACTTGAAATTGTAATGTACCATCATTATTTCCACTCTTTTGAGAGAAATCTTTAGCCCAAGCTTTATATATATTATAGTTGACATTCAAAGATTGTATCGACATTGATTGGGCTCTCAATTTTGTATAAATTGGGTTGTCAATGGAGATATCCCAAATATTCATCATAATGGCATGCTCTAGTAATCGTTATTCTTCAGACATCTATCAAGGTAGGCAAGTTATCTCAACTCTTTTTCGGCTCAAAGCATTAGCTACAATATTGGTTTTTGTTGGATGATACTCGATAGTGAAGTCATAGGCTTTTGAGATAATGAGTATTTGAGACTCTTGTGATCTAAATATAGGGTAAACTTTTCACTATACAGGCAGTGTCTCCAATTTTTTAGAGTTAATAGCATAGCTTCTAATTCTAAGTCATGCATAAAATAATTCTTTTTATGTACTTTTGAGTTATCTTGACACATAGGCCACAACTTAGTCATTTTGCATCAATATGCAGCCAAGGCCTGCATAGGATGCATCTGTGTACATTACTAATGGCTGGCCTAATTCTACCAGTATGAGTATTGGTACATAGTTAACTTTTGTTTAAGAGAAGCAAAGGCATTTTTGCAATCATTCGTCCACTTGAAAGGAACATCTTTTTGGGTTAGCTACGTTAGTAGGGTAGCAATACAAGAGAAATTTTATATGAACCTCTATGATAATATCATATCAACCTTAGAAAATTGTGAATATCCATCACTATGGTTAGCCTCAAATAATTGATAACTACCTCGGCTTTAAGTAGGTTAATTGAAATGTCAATGACTTTAACCATGTGACACAATAACTTGAACTCTGTCAGTCGAAAATCACATTTGCTAAATTTGACATATAGCATATGGTCCTTTAACATATGCAAAACTGTCTTGAGGTGTTCAGTATACTCCTTCCATGATCTTCAAAATACTATAATATCTTCAATAAATATGATTATGAATTGATTTAGGTATGGCTAAAACACTTTCTACATTAAATCCATAATCATCATTGGAGTGTCTGTGTAACACCCCGAAATTTTACGAACGCGTTACATCGCGAGTAAATATAAAATAAAATATTATTTCACTAAAAAAATGAGAATTTTAACTAAAATAGCAAATAAATAATAAATAAAAATGAAATAAATAATGGTTTTTACAATAAAAATAATAAAATAAAATAAATAAAGGAAAATATTTATTTTAGAATTAATAATGCTTTAAAAAAATAATATAATAATAATAAATGTATTAAAATCATGTTTGATTTAAATAGATACATAGACTATAGTTTAAAAAAATATTACAATGCTTGCAAATGCATCGACAAAAAAATTATGAAATAAATTAATTAAAAAAAATAAAATAATAAAAGCCTTGTATTGTAACGATAAAATTATATGTATGATTATTGGTTAAAAGAATAATAAATAAATAAATAAACAAAATTAAATTTTGATTTGAGAAACACATCAAGTATTTTATGAAAAAAATGAAATGAAAAAAAAAATGTAATACTCTATTTTGGAAAAAAAAAAAAAAAACAAAAAGAGAGAAATTTTCAGAAATGGTGCTCACAAGTTTGGATGAAGAAAAGAAGAGAAAATTCTAGAAATTGTTGGAAACATCACAAACCAAGAGAGAATTCTAGATTTTGTGAAATGGGCGTTCATGGTGGGACGGACAGCAAGCAAAATCCAAAATTTTTTGGTTCGTGGGGTTCTAGATCAAGAACAAGGAGCTGGAAATTGGAAATAAAAAGAAGAAATAAACCAGATTTTTGAGTGATTCAAATCTAGTTTTCTGGTTTTTGGAGCGTTAAAACAAAGCAAAACAAATTTGAAAATCTGGATTTTGGGGTGTTGTTTGTATAGGGCACGATTTGGATTTTCTTTTTTTGTTGTTGTTGCAGCGTTCAAATGAAGAAGGAAATCAAAGTTAGCTTGTTGTACATGTGATTTGGAGCATTAATTTTTGGGGTTTGCTGTGTGCTGGGTTTGTGAGCACAAAACCGTGAAGAATAAGCCCGAAGTATGATTTTGTATGTGTGTTCTCGCTGTAAAGGAAGAAGGAGAAAGCCAAAGAAATCTGATTTTGTATGTGTGTTCTCGCTGTAAAGGAAGAAGGAGAAAGCCAAAGAAATCTGATTTTTTTTGTTTGGTTTTGGATTGGGCGTTCAGCAGGAATTTGAAGAAACCACGGCAGCTGGTTTTTTGGTTTATTTTGGTTCACGGTTGTTAAACAGAGTAGGAAGAAATTAGAGCTTGCTGGTGGTATGAGTTTGGGGCTTTGATGTGGGTTTCTCTGGTTGCTGGCTGTGATTTGGCTTTCTTGTGTCTGCTGGTTGCTCGTTGATGTTGTTGATGATTTTTCTGGTGGGTGATTGAAGAACGAAGGGGATGATGAATTGAAATTTTGGGCGCTTGGTGAAAATCAAACATAGGAAGATGAGAACCGTGAAGAAGGTGGTTTCGATGTTTTGCTGCTGCAGCCATGTTGAACGAAGAAACATGTGGAAGTTTCTTTTTATTTGTTGAGTGTGATTCGAAGATAGAAACGAAAATAGAAAATTTCAGATCCGAACTTTGTTAAGTAACTGGAGTGTTGCTGTCGCGAGAAATGGCAGCAGTTACGATCTGCACAAAGAGTGACATGCAACAAAGGAGCTTCATCGTGAAGCATCGCTCGTGCGAAGAAGATAAAAAAAAATATTAAAATTAATCTATTTTATTTTATTTATTTAATTTTGGTAATCTTGAAATAAAATTAATTTAGAATAAATTATTAAAAACTTTCAAATTTATTTTAAACACTTAAAAAATTTAAAAAGGGGTGTTCAATATTTTAGAAATTCAAATTAAAAAGATTTTTATTATTAAAATTTTAATTTAATTAGGAATAATTTTTATATAATAGATGAACAACAAGAAAAAGTTAGAAGCCTAAAAATTTAATTATTTAGCTAGTTAATAACATGAAAACAATAAAATTCTGAAAGCTTTAAAATTATTATAGGAAATAAATGAAATTTTAAATATTAAAATTAAACTTAGATTATCTATAAGTCTTATTTTGTTCATAACTAATTTAATCACGATATGAATAGATTATTAAAAATTGTGGAGATTTTCAAGTGAGATAGAAACTTTATTCTATTTAGAATGAGATTTATGGAACATGAAAGAATCATTTTTAGAACTCAAATTCGAGTCTTAACGTTTTTAATTATTAGTTTTAATCTAAATAAATTTATTCCAAAGTGAATAAATCATAGAAACTTAAAAACTCATTTTGAGAGTTTTATTTAAGATTAAAAGTTTAAATTAGTAAAAATATTATTTTTCTAAAATATAAGCATAAAAGTATTTTTGAACTAAGTTTGGATAAACACTGAAGATCTAGAAATAAATGAAAATGAACTTTAATAAAAAAAATTATTTTTTTTATTTTAGTTTTAAAGACCTTATTTTAATCTGAATGAAATCTAAATAGAATTAGTTAAAATTTATATTTAGGCTTCAAAATTATTTTAGAAACTATTTAAGCTTAATAATATTTTGAATAAGATTAAATGTAAACTAAAAACTTAGAAAGTTTTGTTGATTGTTAAATTTCAGATTCTTACAGCCTTAACGTACCGAATAGCTCAGAGAAAAATAAGGGAGCCCTGAAGATCTACGAAATTAGGTGGGCATGATTTCCTTGCTCATACGTATTATATGGATTTAAAATTCAAAGCATTTGTTTGAATAGTTCTATGTTATTAAAATTTTATTAGGAAATTGACTGAAATTAGTTGGTATACTTGAATGATGTGTGATGAATGATTATTTAATTATTGCATGGATGAATAGGAAAACATGCACTTAGACTTCATCATTTATTCTTGTAAACTGTCAGTTTCAATAGCATACATTATTTGATTTATTTTCTATTTTATTGTGTGATGCTTGGTGTGATTGAATTTGATTGTAAAACTAAAATAAGACGATGGATTATTAAGAATCCACGTACCGGTGCGATCGACGAGCCTGAAGCGGATCGAGGTGGTATCTCCTATATGCCATTGCTTGAGATTGACTAGCTACAAGGCGGATCGTAAGTATTCCCAACCTTGAGCTAACTGCGATAACTCGAAGTCTTTGGGAGATGGTACGAGCTACAGTAAGTAAACTCTTTTAGGCTGTAATATCATGATTTGTGACATGACTAATTTTAGATGGTACTCGAGACTTTCTATAATTAGACGAGATCATGGGGAATACCTAGAGGCATCTCAACCCTCTTTCGGTCTCAGACTTCGACCAAAACCAAATAAATGTTTGAAACGCCTAATGTTTAAAAGTGTTTGTAATGTTTTGGATTTTGGTCTGTATAATGCGTGTGATGTATAGGAATGATCTATTGGGCTTTTGAGCTCACTCCCATTTTATTTTCCAGGTGCACATGGACATATAGTGTTGTAACCTACATCAGAAAACCCTCATCTTTGATTGGTAACCTCACGGGGGAGGTTATCTGAGATAGGGGGATTAGTGGTTGTATTTTATTTATTTAAATTGAACAGAACTGCATGTATAATTTTCCTTTGAATTTAATTTTAATGTTTTATATGTAAATTACTTTGGTTTCGAATTTTCACTGCGTGATTTATGATCTACAATTAATGGCTTATGATTTCTAAATTCTAAATTAAATTTGTTTTATCTAACTATTGAAAACCGGTGAACAAAATGGAGGATTATTTCGATCTTTTATTTTATGAGAAATGTATTTCTCTGAGAACTATTATTTATTAGAATGTGAATTTGAAATAAAAAGATTTCGACAGAAAAATTTTAAGTAGCATTCTGATCCTCAACGGAGAACGTCCGATTGGGAGTCGGGGAGTTACAGTCTGTCACCCCAATTAGCATAACCAAGAACTCATAATGACCATAGTGGATTCTACAAGAGGATACTTACTCTTGATTGTCACTTAGTTCAATTGCTTATAATCAATACAACGAAGACTCTTGTCTTTCTTCTCGACAAATAATATAGGAGCTCCCATGGTCACACTTGTAGGGTGATGAACCCTTTGTCTAATCGATCCTTGAGCTATACCTTTAATTCCTATAATTCTCGAGATGTCATTCAATAGGATGTAATAGAAATGGGTTGAGTTCTAGGTGTCAATTCAACAAAAACAAAAAAAAGGATCTCTTGTTTCAAGGATAATCTAGTTAGATCATCACAGCTACTTTGAGGAAACTTAAACTATTGAGATATCTCTTAGTTTAAGCTAGGGGTGGCAATTCGTGTCATCATGTCATAAATGAATCATATCATAAATGGGTTGTGTTTAACTGTGTTCATAATTGTGTACCTATATATGACCTATTTAACTTTTTACAATCAATTTTTTAAATAATTTTTATGAAAGATATTAATAAAAATTTAAAAAAAAATTATATTTAAAATAATAATAATAAATTATATTATCAATAGATTAATAAATACACTAATTTTAAATTAGCTTATTTATAATTTGTTTCTTAACTTATTTTTAATCGTGTTAAACGTGTCATTTTTGAGTTTTTCGTTTTGACCCAAACCTAGTAACTTGGTGTCGTGTCACAAATCGCCACCTCTAGTTTAAGACTAGGGACTTTATCACTAATGGTTTTGATCCTCACTATGTACCCATTTCTTCTTGACTTACTATTTTACCCTGGGAGTAGGGTTCATCAAATAACTTTCCTTGGAATTTGTAGAGAGGGTGTTGAGTATTTGAAACACTATTTTCTTAGCATAATAGTTTATATAAGCATGTTATGCAACTAACTAGTCCATTCCTATAATAACATCAAACTCTAGGAATTTTAGGACTCTAAAGTTAGTAATAGTTTTCAAATCCCCAAGTTTTATCGTTACCTACTAACAAACAAAATTTACGTATATTCTTTCTCCAATTGCAATGCTTAACACCATACATCTACTAGCCCTAACAGTTTTAAGCCTTAATTTTTTTACAACAGTTCCAAAGATAAAAGAGATAGTGGAACCAACATCAAACAATGCATAGATAGGTGAATTGTGGATATAAATTGTACCTTCTACCAAGGTTCTAGTGGCTTTTGGGTCTAGTTTAGCAACTGCCTTGGCTTGCTCCTATGGGTAGGCTAATAAGTGTTAGGATTTGTTATATTAAGATTTAGTGATCTGGACTTTTTATGCCTCTACTATTCGAAGACATAGCAAATGAGTTATTGCTTTTGCACTGCAAAAGTTGCTTGAGAATCCAAAATTCTGCTATCTTTGTTAAATCCTCCACTCTTAGTATTGTCTTGGTTTCTGTGATGGTTACTAGGTGGTAGAGGCGGATTAACAGATCTTTGGGATGGGGCAACTATAAAAAAAATAAATATGTTGTAGTTGGTTGACTCTACTCAATCTTAGAAGAATCTTGTTGAAACTTCTTTTTCTAGCCATGGTGATGATGTTGCCAATTCTAGTTCGATTGATGGCTAGTTAGGGTAGTATTGTCTGAAGTAACTTGAACATCAAGTCAATCCCTTTGTTCTAGTAACTCATATTGTACAACCTTTTGGTACACAAATTTGAAACTCTTAATGTCGATTATTAATAATACTTGGTGTATTTCCACACCAAAAAAGAAACTATTGCTTTTTCCTTCTTATATGCTATTAGGTTAGAAGCATATGCATTACTTTGATTGAGCTTGAAAACATATTCCATTATTAACATATTATGTTGTTAAAGGCTTAGAGACCCTAACTTCTTTAAATCTCTTTTAGATGCTTGCACGTAGGTCTTCACAAATAATTCGTAGAATCAAGAACACATGATGACACGACCTTCAACAGTAGTGATGGATCTCCACTATTTGCTACATCTCTTTTTAACATTTGTGCTAAGAGTTTCATGTCTTCTTTCAACTGAAGAGTCTCAAGATTTTTCCCCATATTCATTAGCTAATCTCTAATAGCTTATGAACTAGTGCCTTTGCAAAACTCCTTAGGTTTTAAACTTACGAAATTTATTCATAACTTAGTGGTGTGTGCAGGAGTCTTAGTAGTTGGAGGTTCAAGTATTTCTTCTGGGGTTGATCCCACAGGGACTAGAATTAGTTGCTCAATAGGTGAAGCATGAATAGGTTGCTACTTCATTTCTTCCTCCATTCGATCCATTTGCCTATGTAGTGTAACATTTTGAGCTTGAAGGACCTCATTCTGAGTTTGGAGGAAATTGCTCTGGGCCTTAAGCATTTGCTTAAGCCTATCCACCATTATAAGCTTTAGCGCTAACTGAGGGGACGACTTTTTTGTTTTCCTCCTAGATTGTCCTCTTTTGGTTTTGTTTGTAATATTAAATCAATTATTATTTTCCCAAAAACTTTAACCATACCACCTCTTAGAGTTTCATAACACATTCAGAGGTAAATTTACCTCAAAGTTTCTAGATTAAAAGCTTTAAAATTTTCTTAGTCCCTAGCTTCATTTGTTTGGCAAGAACATTAGTTCTGCAATGAGATCTTTTACACGTTTTGAGCTATTGTACAATAGCTCATGAGCTATTGTACAAATTAGACTCTATATAGAAACTAGAATCTGATGCCACTTCTATCAGAACCCCTTGCCAACATCGAGGGTTGCCCCAATGACATTGCAACCCAACGAGCCATTTTTACACTTTGACTTGCTAAATTGTAGTTAAGAATTTCCCATTCAAAGAAAAACTTAAACAAAATAGATAATTCATTCAACAACTAAAACAATACTATAATATCTGTGTTGGTTGCACTACAAGTATACAATGTCGCAAGTAGTAATAATTGGTTGTAAATTGGATAACGTCCTCAGAAAACGATTAAATGCCAATAATCTCAAAGCTCAATCTACTATTAGTGTGAATTTTATTAAGGTTGTAAGTCAAGTGTGAATCACGTAGACTTAAATAAACTTTAAATCAAAAGAATTATTGTTTTGAAAATTATATCAATCAAGTTTCTAGGATAGTAAATTCTCACGTAATCCCCCTTAATTTTTATTTCAATTAATATATCTCGTTGTTCTGTAAGTTATAACACTTGTAATTAAAACTCCATTCTGGATTATTTTAATATCTATTAGTCAAGTTTCTAATACCCTCTCCTGAAGTGTACAACAAAATAACTAATATAGTAAAATCTGTTTTTACGTGCAACCTCTTATAAAATCAATGACCTCCCTATTCAAATGATTTGTCTAAGTCTATAGATTGATGATCAAACCTCCCTCTCTAGTTAGTTTAACAATCTAAGATCTTCTTATCTATGACCTATAAATAGAAAGCAATAAGAGCACAAAATATAGAATAGAACATCAAAATAGATTAATCAAAACACAGAATTAAGGGTTCTCACAATCAAAATTACGTCCTAGAATTGAGGTGTTTAGCCTAACATAGTGTAAAGAATGCAGAACAAAGAATTAGAAACACTAGAAATCATCTAGACACTTGACTGGCTTCTTTTTGTTCTTCTCTTGTTCCTTGCTCCAACTCCTCTGGTATTGTTGTCTAAGACTCCCCAAGTATCTTATAAAACCCTCAAACACTTATCTATTTATATCTCCCCACTCAAGACTACTTAACACTGTGGTACTTGATGATGGTAGTCCAGGTGAAACACAGATCTAGAAATCCTAAGAACACTAAATCCTTACATTATCGCGGTAGGCTAGTGCGGTAGTCACCGTGTTCAGCAAATGGTTCTCTAGTTACCGCAGTAGTGTACTTTGCTTAGTAGAATTATGTTCTAGTTACCACTGTAGTTTTTTTGCTGGGTTTTTCTTTCTTTTCACATTCTGGATACTATGTTAATGTGTTTCTCTATCACAGTAATCGATGGATTCTTGTTATTTCGGGTCATTTTCCATCTTCTATGCTTTGTGTACTTATTTTCACTCATCTTGGTGCAGCATAAACAATTAAGAACCTTTTCCTTACATTAAATCACAAGTATAAACACATAAAATCATATTGAAAATCTTTAAACTGTGTAAATGATGTGCAAATGCTTATATTAATACTTAAGTACTTATATGAAAGTAGATATGTCCTATTTCCTACTCAACCCATGCAAAACATATACAAAATGCCTATACTATATTCAGTATGCCATGTAACTAATAAAATAGCCCCAAACTTAAACCATTATTTGTCATCGAGTAATGATTCAACTTCTCAAACTTAAATACCATACCCTACATAGTTAAATTTGCTTTAACTCATTATTGTGACCTCCATTTTTCATTTCTATAGCCTGTGATTCATCAACAAGTTCTTAGTGTTGTTCTGGTTTTCTAAAATTTCAGTCCATCCTTCATTCTTCCTCAACTTCACCCTTGTTTGTCTATATCTCAATCCTCCTAGACAATATAGGTAATTTGTAGTTACCATCTTACTCATATAAATCCTCTCCTAATACTTTAGTACACAAACTCTCTCAATGCTCTCTTTTATCTATCCTCTACTCAAGAAAAACTGTATTTAGGATCAGTGGTCTTTCTTTTAAGTTGTAACATGGCTTGATTCTAGGTATAAGTGTGACAAGATTTGAATTTTGACTGAAATGCACACTCATAACAATAGTAACAACTTTCATTGTTTGATCATCTCTTTATATATTTGATCTCCTTCGGTATATTCCTTTGTTTGTCTTTGTTTGATCATCTCTTTATATACTTGATCCCCTTCTGTATATTCCGTCGTTTTTCTTTGTTTGGACCCTCAACGTTATTTTCATGGCTCCCCAAAACTTATGATTTCATATACATTTCAACATTCATGAATAATACTGAGTATTACATATAAGTATATATCCCCTTTTTTATTCTTTTTTTATAGAACAGTAATAAAAAACATGTATATATCAATGACTGCATCGCTTCCTTCTTTACACTATCAAAGTAAGCATTATCATTACTATAAGTGCACACAAATAAGTTCAATTGATATATGCATAAAAGGTCAAATGTGTATTTATTGTTTAGGTTTGTTACAAGGAAATATGCTTTATGGCTCAAAATTGGCTGCAAAGGAGGTATAAGCGCTGGAACCAACCTTTAGGCTAAAACTCAATTAATAATGGCCCACACCCTTTCCCTCTTGGCATCATTCCTAAGTGGTGTTCAAAATATATTGGATTATTTCAAGAATCTATGGAAGATTCTCTCTACTTGTGTTATGATTTCCACTTCTCACTTTCCTCAATTTTCAAATTCTCAATTCACCTAAGACTAAAGAGTTTTGTCAAAGTCAATTTTTGGACAAACTAAGCACACAGGTTGTTTGAAAGTATCCTAAATTCTTTATCTCATCACACTAAAGGAATTTTTAATCTCATAGGTCACTCAGTAAACTTTTCAAAAAATATGGCATGGATTTAGCCTAAGTGACAAATATGATCTAAATGGTTATGTCCTAATGCTAAATGCCTAAACTTTTCATGATATTTAAATGACAGAGTTTCAATAAAAAAGAATGTGTGATGTGCCTATAATATGCAATTTAGAAACAATGTAGCACACAATATATATAAAAAAATAAAAGGAAATAACCTTGATTGAAGAAGATTTTTTTCAATGTGCACCCCCAAACTTAAACTGTGCCTTTTCCTTAAGAGCATAATTTCAACATGGTGCACAAACACAAAGTGGTGACATACTAAATCACATGCATCCGTATACATACTTGCACTAAAAAAACATGCATAAAACAAAAAGATAGCAAGCATGTTTAGTTTTGAATCCACAAATAAAATATGCAATAAAAAGAACAATGTGAAATAATTAAAATGAAAATAGCAAGTTTAAAGGCTTGAGTTTATTAGCAACATAAAAACAAAAATGCACCCTTAGAAAATAAAATATCAATGGCTAGCATCATCCCTAAAGAACTATGCCTTTGAAAAGTGATCAAAATTTGCAGTTTGGCTAGTAACATCTTCATGTCTGGTGTCATCATCGATAATGTGCTCTAGAGCTCTACAACAATTGCCATCTATGTGGGGCCATATCCAAAGGGGTAGGAATTGTCTATGTAGCTCTGGATTAGACACATTGAGGGACCTGGTGATGTATGCTACCCCATGGAGAAGCGTATGAAGCTCTAAAATGGGGCTGCTAGAGGTCTAAGCTGCAACAGACTCTGGTGGTGCTGATGTAGAAGGAGTAGTCATTGCCCTCCTCCTCTTCATCGTTGTCGTGGTCAACATCCTGACAGAAATGTGATCCTTCATCCTAAAAGTTGACTCGCCCCTGGGCAAGGTGACACTTGCCCTCCTACACAATGTTGTGATGAGTGTAGGATGAGGAAGCCCGGCATTGGTATTGTTTATGCTCATCCTGATTGAGCTAGAGATGATAGAGCCAACGTTTATAGAGAGACCCTTCATGATGCAGTACACTAGGATGACTCTCTCCATAGGCACGTTATTTATAGCCAAGGCAAGAAGAAGGTGAGAACATACAAAATAAAGCCATACCTTGGCTACTATGGTGAATGAACTCTTGGCCAAGATAACAAGTCGACCATTGGTGCACTACCATGAAGCGCCATCTACACAAAGCGTCTGAAGCACATTCTCAATATCAAACTTATCCATTATGTACTTTGGATAATCATTAGGTGTATCATGCAGCAATCCATGCAGAGCACGAATGGATGCAACGTCGAATGGGACCCACATGCCCCGTACCCAAACCTTTGTGCCCTCACACTCATGGGCATTGGCATAGAACTACTGTATAATGGACACGGTGCGTGCTACAGGTATCTGAATCAATTGCTCCCAATTTCTAATGACAACCGTGGCATCTATGCCCAACCGGTGCTCCTCCTCTTGAAGCATAATGCCCCTCTCAGGGATAACATGTCAAAAGTCCCTGATGTATTTGTATTTAGCCTTTTGTTTCTATTGATTTGAACCTTAGTTGATCCTCTGGAGCTGCTAGCTATGGTGTGCATCTTGGGTTGGAAGCCATGTTCTTTGTTTTAGGGGCCCTGCAATCAATTTTGGTAGAAAAAATATAATAATCATGTAAGCATAGCATATGGGCAACACTACAGTATACATTGGAGAATTCAATGGGACAGTAGACCCCATTCAGTCAAAATAAGGCATATGAAAATAAATGAATGAAATTAACATACCCAATGCATAGAAAATAAATTACAGATGTAAGTTCAGCATAAAAATGATGATGCAATGCCAAGTAGATAAAAAAAAATACTAAAAACTCATGACAAACCATTCCAAAACATGATGAATAGTATAACTTTTCAAATAACACTCACAAGGCAATGATGATTGAACAAAAACTATAAATATGCATAAACAATGAAGAAAAACACAAGAAATAACTAAATTAACTCACAGTGTAAAAAAGGATGGTGAAGAATGAAAGAAGAACCGAAATGTTCAGAGGAATGGGAGGTTTTCAGCCAAAAAAATTAAGCACAAATGAAAGAAAAAGGAGCATTTTTTTGTTATAACACGCAACATTACCGCGATAGTCATAGCACTACTGCGGTAATGCTGTTATGCCAAAAATGAAAATTGTATATTTTGCCCATTACCAGGGTAGGCTACTACGGTAATGGGCAGATCGTTGGTGATACACCCAAGAAATGGGGTTCTGGTTACTGCGATATCCTCTCTGGTTACCGCAGTGACCTACGATGGTAATTAGTGCATTTCTGGTTTTTTTTATAGAAAAATGCATTTTTCTTAAGAATTAAAATGCAAATATTGAAGATAAAAGAAAAATAAAAAATAAGTGGGTTCCCTCCCACTCAGTGCTATGTTTAACGTCTTTAGCTCGACGTGGATACGGATCATCAGTCTTTCAATGTCACAGATTTGGTGCTCTACTTTTCTCCTCCATAAAAGATTTTTAGTCTTTGACCATTAGCCTTGAATCATTGCCCATCCACTAGACTTTGTAGTTCAACAACTCCATGGGAAAATACCTGTCTAACAAGAAAAAGGCTAGACCAATGGGACTCGAGCTTCCCAAGAAATAATTGCAGGCGAGAATTGAATAAAAGGACTTGCTGGTCTCATTTAAATTCTTTCTTCTCTATCAACTTATCATATCATTTCTTGGTCATTTCCTTATAAATTCAGTTATTTTCAAATGGTTATCTCTAAAATTCCTCAAGCTCCAAAAGCCGAAGTAATCAATTCTCATTGCATGCTTGCACATGGAAGTTAAGCTTTCTCATTGCCCAATAAGCTTGGGATTCCAACTCACAAGGTAGATAATAGGATTTTCCATTCACTACTTGGTAAGGTGCGTCACCATTATTGCCAACGGTAGATTTGCTACTCTCAGCCATATAGAATGTATGACCTCTAATCTCTAATTAGATTTGCCTAAGTGTCTTTGACAAGTCAAGATCACTCAACTCAGTTGAGTCTCTATTCATCAACTTCTGAAACACCACAAGCAAAACAAAAAAAAAGATCAAGGGTACCCAACGAATTAAAGAATAAAAGAAAAGGCAATAAAAATAAAAAGAAGACTTGCCTTAATTAAGATTTAACTAAGTTCAACTGGTTCTAAGATTATTTGTACACTGCTCCCCTACAACGACACCAAAAACTTGTTGGTTGCACTACAAGTGTGTAGTATCACAAGTAGTAATAATTGATTGTAAACTGGATATCATCCTCTAGGAATGCTTAAATGCCAATAATCTAAAAGCCCAATCTACTATTAGTGTCAATTTTATTAAAGTTGTAAGTCAAGTGTGAATGATGTAAACTTAAATAAACTTTAAATTGAAAGAATTCTAGTTTTGAAAACTATATCAATCAAGTTTCTAGTAAATTCTCATGTAATCCCCCTTAATTCTTATTTCAATTAATATATCTCATAATTTTGTAGGTTATAGCACTTGTAATTAAAATTCCCTTCTGAGTTATTTTAATATCTATTAATTAAGTTCCTAATACCTTCTCCCGAGGAGTATAACAAAATAACTAATACAGTAAAATCTATTTTTACGTGCAACCTCTTATAAAATCAACGACCTTCAAGTTCAAATGATCTGTCTAAGTCTATACATTGATGATCAAACCATCAAACCCCCCTCTCGAGTTAGTTTAACAGTCTAAGATCTTCCTATATATGACCTGTAAATAGAAAGTAATAAGAGCACAAAGTATAGAACAAAACATCAAAACAGATTAATCAAAACACAGAATTAAGGGTTTTCACAATCGAAATTACATCCTAAAATTGAGGCGTTTCGCATGACATAGTCTGGAGAATACAGAGACTTGAATGCCTTCATTTTGTTCTTCTCTTGTTCTTTGCTCCAGCTCCTCTGCTATTGTTGTCTATGACTCCCTAAGTATTTTATAAAACCTTCAAACACTTATCTATTTATATCGCCCCACTCAAGAGTGCTTAACACACATTTAAAGAATTAAAATTGTGTTTTTCATTCACACTATCGTGGTACTTGATCATGATAGTCCAAGCAAAACATAGATCCAACAATTCTAGGAACTATCAAATCCTTGCACTACCGCGATAGTCACCCTATTCAACAAATGGTTTTCTCGTTACCGTGGTTGTGTCCTCTACTCAGTAAAACTCTATTTTGGTTATCGCAATAGTGCATTTGCCTAGATTTTTCTTTCTTTTCACATTTTGGTTATTACGGTAGTGTGTTTCTCTACTGCTATAATTAATGGATTCTTGCCATTTTGTGTCATTTCCATCTTCTATCCTCTGTGTACCTATTTCCACTCATCTCAATCCTGCATAAACAACAAAGAACATTTCCCTTGCATTAAATCACAAGTATGAACACATAAAACCATATTGAAACTCTTTTAACTGTGTAAATGACGTGCAAATGCTTATATTAATGCTTAAGTACTTATATGAAAGTAAATATGTCCTATTTGCTACTCAATCTATGCAAAACATATGTAGAATATCTATAATATAGTTAGTATGTTGTACAACTAACAATCCCACATCACTTATGTAATGGAGAGGTGTTAGGCTAATAAGTGCGAGGAGATGTGTTCATTGTACCGAGGCCTTTTGGAAAACTCCATACCTTTGTGCCTTTGTGGTGAGGTGGTTAAAGTGGAGATAGTATCAGTATGATAGGCCTTGCTACTGGCTTGTATTGTTGGTATCAAAACCACTTTTGAGGTACTAGAGGTGTGAGTCCAAAGACTGGACTACTCTGAGTTGGGTGGATGTAATATCCCAAATCGACTGTGTAGTGGAGAGGTTACTTGGCTAAGAAAGGGCAAAGTTCTATTAATCGTGCTAACGCATTTTTAGAAAACCCCATACCTTTGTAATGAGGTGGTTAAAATAGGGATAGTATCAGTACAACAAGCCCTACTGCTGCCTTATATTGTTGGTATTAGAGTCATTCCATGAGTACTAGAGGTGTGAGTCTAGAAATTGGATTGCCTTGAGTTGGGTGGAATGTAATATCCCACATCGTCTATGTACTGGAGAAGCCTTGAGCTAATAAGTGCGAGAAAGTGTCTTCATTGTACCGAGGCCTTTTGGAAAACCCCATACCTCTAGATGAAGTGGTTAAAGTGGGGATAGTATCGGCACGATGGGCCGCGCTACTACTTGTATTGTTTGTACTGATACTGCCTCCACTTTAGCCATTTCATTGCAAAGGTATGAGGATTTCCAAAAGGCCTCGATACAATGAATACACCTCCTTGCACTTATCAGCCCAAAACCTTTCCAGTACACAGGTGGTGTGAGATACTGTTGAGGGTATGTTAATAGGTTGGATACGTAAAAGTTACAAAATATAGTAGGTCAATATACAAAATCACCTACAATGCACAATGAAAGAATAACAAAAAGAGCGAATTGAATGAAAAATAAGTAAGACTTCATTGGTATTTTTTTTTCCTTTTTTAAACTTGATGTTTTTAGAAAATAGAGTATGTAATGAGCCTAGTACAATGTGTCTCAATGAGTAGTAGCCTATGTTAACAATAAATGCCTAAAACATGTATGTATACAGATGCTAGAGTGTCCAAATAAACTAGTGTAACAGCCATAATAGTATAATATCGCAATTAATCTAAAAATCATGCAAATATTTCATACACCATGAATATAATCAATGTTCACATGCATGTTATAGTCGCAGCCAAACATGGTCAATAAACCCATGACATCCTAAAAGATTAGGATATAATCTAGTAGACCCAATTCAATGTCACAAGTCTAAAGCTCAATAATCTTGTTCAACAAATCCAAAACACCCTGAAAGTATGAGGCATCAACTAGTTGACCTAATGCAGTCTCGCAAATCTGGAGGTTAATATCTATAAATAAGTTTAGGTAGAACATTGTAAACTTGGAGAAATTCTACACTTACAACGACATAATTCCAGTAAAGTAGTTACAAAATTATCATTTTATGCAATTAAATATAACTTAATGCATTTCAATATTATTTTAATGCAGAATACATGAAGAAAATGTAAGATTCTACTCAGAGTAATTAGAGTTTAACAATTGCCACCAAAATCATTGATAATCTTGTGCAATATCATCAAAATTTATGTATTTCACAATTGGACCCTAGATTAATTTTCTACTTACAATCGTCATATTTTCCTTTATTTTAGTTCCCTTAGTGTCTATCAGTGACCCATAGGGT
Source organism: Tinospora cordifolia (assembly GCA_030144865.1). Taxonomy (NCBI): domain Eukaryota; kingdom Viridiplantae; phylum Streptophyta; class Magnoliopsida; order Ranunculales; family Menispermaceae; genus Tinospora; species Tinospora cordifolia. Next base: position 21,052 of record JAJIYU010003650.1, read on the forward strand.
CTAAATCATAAATTTTCATACAAGATAATAGCCATTATACTGTCACCCCATTTTCTAGGTCAAAATCATCATATTTCCTTTTATTTTGGGAAATTTGAGGATATTTATTTGATGTCTAAGGTCATAAGTACAAGAAATCACGAATTTTTACATGAAATCACACTTTTTTTGTCCTTAGCCCATTGGTGTAAAACCATGGCCTAGTCATATTTTGGGGTGTATTTTTACTACTTTCTTCCTATTAATCACAAGTCTACATGTTAGTGATGAGTTTTGAATCAAATTTTTATAGAAAATTGTCATAACATCATCAAAATTATACCCAAAAATTCATGTGAAGCAGTTTCAGATTTAAACCTATGTTGTCAAAGCAACTAGCCTACTTTTAGCCTAAAAGTAAGCGGGTCGGGTCGAGTCGGGTGACAACACCAAAAGTCACCCGACCCGACTTGGTCGGGTGGTGTTTTTTCCCACCCAACCCGACCCGACCAAGGAGCACAACCCGCCCGACCCGTGGTCGGGTTAGGTCGGGTCGGGTGAGTCGGGTTGGCAATGCATTACTAAAAATAAAATATGGAACTAACAATAACAGTCGGGTCGGGTCGGGTTTGACCCGACCTCCAAATGTTAAACTCGACCCAACCCGACTAGAGGAGCAGACCTGCCCGACCCGACCCGAAATGGTCGGATTTGGTCGGGTCAGATCGGGTTGGTCGGGTAGCTTACACCCTACTTTTAGGTCTTTGCTCTCTTTCATCAGCCTCCAATGAAATTCTCCTCTCTTTTTTTTTCAATTTTGAAGCTCAATGGGATCACATGAAACTTACTCTTCCTCCTTTCTCCTGACCCTTCCCAAGTTGTTCCAAAAATTAGATGTTGGATTGTGAGTGAAGACCCCTATTTATAGGTAATTTTGGCGTGAGTTTTGGGGTTACATGTGACATGTATTTTAACACATGGTGGTAGGGGAAAACATGGTCTGCCACCTTATGCTTTTTGTTGGTCGTAATTTGACACGTGGAGATCTGACTACTCGTCTAAAGTGGCTGCCTTGCTATATACATCTATTGTTGTTGTTGAAAGCTATGTGCATAACCACCTTTGCATGAAATATCTTGCCACGTGCCCATCATTTAAATGTGATGGCTACAAGTTTATGGGTGGGAACACACTTGACTATGACGAAACATGTGTGTGCCTAAGTAACACTGCAAATATCCAACGTCACTGTCACCACCACCATATCCAAATGTACACCAATCTTAAAATTTATCAAATATTTTCAAAAATAAAAATAAAAAGAAATTGCATCTCCCCTTATTAATTCAAATTTTTTTTTCTAAAACACATAATTGTTGTAAAATTCAAATATTTCCTCCCAAATTTGTGTTTTTCCTAATTAATTCATGTAATTTCTGTTAAAATATTTTTTTTTTCAAAAATATACATTCTCTTCCTAAAAGTCATATTTTTTTCAATATTTCATGTACTATTTTCCTCAAAAATATATTTATCTAATATTTTTCAAAAAATGTTCAAAATAAAATAATGGGATCATTATAGCAATAGTTTCTAGGTCTACTGCAATTATTTGAATAAAACACTTAGAAGGAAAAAAAAATGCTTTGATTACTATGATAGTCAACTATACTATTGCAGTGATCGTAACAAATTGGGAATTTATGTGATTTTCCTAGATTTGAGTTCTCTGTGGGAGGTTTTTGACACTTTGAACTTTCACCAAGCCAAGGGCCTTTTAAATGTTATGAGGATGTCTAGAAATTGCCTACACTAGACTCCTATTGGCGATAAAGGATTGGATTGGATCATACCCATTGAGGAAGTTAGACAATTAGGTTGAAGAGCCTTGGTCTACTTTCTAAATGAGTTAAATGAGTATCGTTGTTCTAGGTGTGGTAGCTGATACTCTTCCCCGTTAAGAAGCACAACCGAATTGCATTCTCTACGAATATCAATAAACTTATTGTTGTGGTTGCACTAATTATGATTTTGCTAGTCATTCACGAAGTATAAAAAAATTCACTTGATGGAGCATATAGGTATATATCATATGATTGTTGATCCTATGATTATGGGCTTGCTACCTATTTTAGACAATGAGCGTAGTGCTCAAATTGGTCTAGTTGACAATTTTGATGTATTTAATTAGTTAGAATTATGGTAATGACTCAATTTTTGACTATTTGTTTTTTGTGATCGCATTTATTATTATTATTATTGCTCTCTTATAGAACAATTCTATATTAGTGTGATAATTGCAAGACATGCAGTATTTCAAATTGTGGCAGCATTTATTTATCAAAACATGACATGCATATCTCTTTTGCCGACATATGTACATCCATTTTTATAATTACTTTTTCTAGCTTGATATCAAATGATAAACTCACAAAATATAATAAAACCAAGGGAAAAATTGTTGGATACACAATATTTGTGGTTTTGTTTAATTTATTAGTTATAGTATTATCTAATGTCATAGAATGGTTTTGTCATTAAGAATTTATTTAGTTAATTGGTGTCAGATTGATGGAACTATGACTTTTCACTTATTAGAGCCTTTGGGTAGTTTCAAGTTTTGGTATTTAAATTTGTGATCTCTATCACTTTAACACTATAAGAATGTATGGGAAAGGTCAAAGATGATCTTCTTCAAACTTTACCATTACAAATATAATTAATATTTTTGACATTACAAGATATTTTTGGTTGGTAATTATTGAAAAAAAAAACAAACAAACAATTTTGTAATGAAACAACTCATTTTTAAACATACTCAAGTTTTGAGATAAGAGATACATGAATAGACATGTCCTAGTGCATTAATCGGACGTTCATAATGTCTAGGGGGGTTGAAAATGAAGAAGAGATTCTCAAATCATTAAAAAATAACAAATATGCATTTTAATTCTTATTTCTATTATGATTCATGGTGATCGTGAGTGAATTTATCCCTATCATATTTTTAGGTAATAGATATATTCATTGTACAGTTCAAACTTACATATGCAATGATATAATTCAACAATTTTGGAATAAGTCTTCCTGTCAGAGGTTTTTATTGAGATACTTCAAAAGCCGGCAAGATTTTCGAAAGAGTTAATGCACTTTCCAAATACATTTTATCAAAATTATTGAATTGCCTCATTTAAGACTCTCCAACAATTTTCCAAAAGCAAAGCCTCAGAAATATTCTTAGAAATTGTGTTTTTATGACAATTTCGTTTTTGAAATTCTTGTCCAATTCATTGGTTTTAAAAGAGAACGGAATTATCATCCCCGCCTACAAATCTTCGTTGGTGTTTTGTCACGAAGCAAAACAAAAATAAAGATATTTTTTGTTGCCCACCTAAACTCGGAGGACCTTTTTTTATGAAGCTTTTTGTTTTTGTTTTTGTTTTTTGAACTCCTTTTTTTTTTTATCTCTTATGTAAGATATGGCTTCTTCTAAATTAGCTAAATAAATGTGTCTACTAACAAGCTCGACAAATTAACAATGCTGCTCTATTATATTTATTTATTTTTGAGAGAGAAATAGAGTGAGATAAAGAGAAGTTTTTCCTTTTTTTTTAATTTTTTATAGTGTCTAACAGATAATTTTAGATGCATCTAAAACTAATTACTGTTTCAATTATTATAATGGCTTCAGTGAAAGAATTTGTTAATATAATTTTTTTACACTTAAAAACTTGAATTCGAAACATCTATTTAAAAAATATTGAAATGATGAAGATACATATCTTGCTAATGGTACGAGAAACAAAGATACATATCTTGCTCTTCTTATGCCCATTTTCTGCAAATAAGAAAAAGAATAAAAGATAAAAGAAATAAATATTTTGTTCATGCCAGAAAACCAAAACCTTAAAATATTAGGAACCCAACCTCTGAACATGAAATTAAAACATTTACCTCCCATTTCCTTCATACATTTTCGTTAAAAGATATACTATACATACACATAAACTAAGAAAAGTACAATAACTACCTATAACTTGTAACTACTTAATTAAGAAAAGAAGCGGGGTTCTTTTTTGGACATAATAAGAAAAGAGTTATTGCCCACAAAATAAACCAACATCAAAAAGAAAAGAAAAAAAATTTGAAAAAACCCCCACGCCCTGATTAAGTAAATGAACTTACACAATGAAAAATACGCACTGTACTTGAAGAAATATACAAACTTAACATTATAACTGGATTAAGCAACCACCAAGCCATGGAAGCGCTGCCCGTCTCAAAAGCTCTTCAATTTGCCAACATGACTAACTTTCACATGTAACTACTTTAAGTAATAACTTAGAAAATGAACAAAGAGGCGTCAACATTTGCGAAAACCGGTTACACTTGCAGATCAAATAACTTCATGAAAACAGAATCAATGTCATTCAAAGATACAAGAGCATGCTCAGTTACAAATAGGGAATAACAAGGGAGGATAGAAAACCTCAAACTGAAACACTACACATATATCCACCAAATTATTGTCACGCAGCAACACGTACTCAATAGTCCTCAGCTTCTTCTTCATCATCAACACCTTCTGCTCCCACTTCCTCATAGTCCTTCTCAAGGGCAGCTAAATCCTCACGAGCTTCTGAGAATTCTCCTTCTTCCATACCTTCCCCAACATACCAGTGAACAAATGCACGCTTAGCATACATTAGATCAAATTTGTGGTCAATGCGTGAGAACACCTCTGCAACTGCAGTGTTATTGCTAATCATACAGACAGCACGCTGCACCTTAGCCAGATCACCACCAGGTACAACTGTTGGAGGTTGGTAGTTGATACCACACTTGAAGCCAGTAGGACACCTGTAAAACCATAAAAATGAGCATTTAGAATATAAAGAGAAGCACTATAAAACTTGGGACGTAAAACAGCACTAATAAAAGAACCATTAATATCTTGAAACAATGCAAAATGACGTGTCTTTCAGTAATTTCAGAAAAAGCAAATAAAAAAAGAAGAAAATTACAAAAATTAATTCGATAAGCATTTTTGTTACAGAGGAATTTCCACGTTTTTTAACCATTCCAAAGAAATGTCAATAA
>JAJIYU010003651.1:0-26151 GCA_030144865.1 Tinospora cordifolia
TTTATCATAATGTATTATTTAATATGTCATTATTTATAATTTTATAATTTATATATCATTAATTAATTAAATATAAAATATAAATAAATAAAATTATAAAAAAGTATTAAATTTAGGAAATATATATATATATATATATATATTAGGTAAGAGACCAATAAATAAATAAATAATTCTTCAGGGATCTTTAAATAATTATTTTAAGGACCGCCTAGTCTTCGCCTAGGCCCCGCCTCGCCTCATGGAGGCTTACCGTCTTAAACCGCCTTACCACCTCGACAACACTGGTGGCTATTGCTGTATGTAAGAACACAGATTAACGAAACAAGACAGAGCAAATACCTTTTTTATTTTTTATTTTCAAAGAGAGAAGCCAATGGAAACTTATATTAATTTAGAGAGATATATAATAATTACAAAGGAAGGTCATCAAGGGTGACGATCAATTGAGAATGAGAAGAACATTCACTAGAAATGACAAACCCTATGGTGACATCTGTACCCTGCCTTCACCCATACAACTGATCCAATTTGTAAATTCACTTAGAAACATCTGTTTCTCTAATTTTTTTTAGTGAGATCCATGTCTCTTCCTGCATTCATTTTTTTTCTTTTTCTTTTCTTTTTTTGCTTCTTTGTTTCTTTTGATTTCTTTCAGAGTGGAATGGAGTATCCTTATCATAAATAGTCCATAATGCACAATAGCACCAGAAAAAGAGCCGTGATATATTCTAATCATTAATAGATCCCACTAAAGATTATGAGTTTGCAAGGCAGTTGTATCTGTATAGTGCTTTCATTACAAGTGGAGTTGTTCTCTTTATTTCTTTTGTGCTGCAGTTGTTATTGTTTCACAAGTTCGGATCAAGTAAATAGTTTCATCAATCTGTTTTAACCTTCTTTTTGTCCTTTGCTTTTCATGTCTGCTTCTGCATGTGTAGAAATGCCCTGAGGAACCGTCACATTCACTACAAGGGTTGAATGCACCAGATGTTGATGTGGATAAAACTGGGACAAGTGAAGATAAAGCTCCAACAGAAAATCAGCAGGTATTATCATTTTGATTATATTTTCTGCTCTTCCTTTGTTCTTATGGGTATAATTAGGGCAGTTGAGCTTTTTCTAACAGTATATGTCGGAGGTTCTAAAAGTTTTCTATATGTATTGTCTTCCTAACAGGTTGATCGGATACTGGGCTGTCGAGTCCATTGTGCTGATGCAGTCTCTTCACTTACTGTACAAACAACTGAAAGTTCTGTTTCTTCCATGCAAGTTCCATCTGAAAACATGACCGTGCAGGTTTCAAATGACATGTCTTTGTTGGTGAATCCAACAAATCATAACAAATTACTGGTCAGTAATCCTGATTCTGATGGAAGTGGGCATGCTGATGGCATCGTAAACTTGCATAGTTCAGCAAAGAAAATCAATGGAGCAAGAAGCACTGAGAACAGCATGAAAGTTGATAAGTTACATGTCTACAGAAGATGTGTGGCTAAGAAAACTACAGAAGGAGGTTCCCTGGGATCAACAGGGAAATACTTGAAGAGTCATTGTCTTAAATCAAATGGTGATGTTCAGGATACTTCTGCCAATAATATGGATGACACTGGAAAAATTGCTGAAAAAGTAGAAAATAATGGCATTGAACATGATAACTTGAGTAACATTAAAGCTACAGGTGAAGAAACAGCAGCTATAAATGATGAAATTCATGATGAATTGGATGTGAAAACAGATGATGGGGTTGGGTTAGCTGAGAAAGTAGAAAATAATGGCAGCGAACATGTTGATTTCAGAACTGAAAATAAGAATACAACTCCTGAAAATTGTGAAACACTAGACACTTGTGATAAGTGCACCCAAAATGTGAGCCAGGAGATGAGAACAACCAGTAACTCTGAGATCAACACACAGGAGTTAGTCTTGGAGGGTTCTTTGCCATCAGTTAGAGATTCTTCAACTTACGAATTTTTGGTTAAATGGGTGGGGCAATCTCATATTCATAATACATGGGTTCCTGAAGCACTACTGAAAGTTCTTGCAAAGCGAAAACTAGAGAATTACAAGGCAAAGTATGGGACTGCAGTGATCAATATTTGCCAAGAGGAATGGAGCCGGCCACAAAGAGTAATTGCTCTTCGCACTGCCAATAGTTGTATCAGTGAAGCTTATATAAAATGGTGTGGGCTGCCTTATGATGAATGCACTTGGGAAAGTTTAGATGAGCCTGTTATTAAGAAGTCTTCTCACTTGATTGCTGAGTTTCAACAGTTGGAAAAAGATTCAGTAGACAATTGTGCTTCTGAGAGCGATCCTCCGAGCAGTTGTCAACAACCAGAGATTCTCCCGCTCAATGAGCAACCCAAGGAGCTTAAAGGAGGTTCACTTTTTCCTCATCAGCTAGAGGCATTGAATTGGTTGCGTAAGTGCTGGCATAAATCTAAAAATGTGATCCTTGCTGATGAGATGGGGTTGGGGAAAACTGTATCTGCTTGTGCTTTTATTTCTTCATTATATTTTGAATTCAAAGTTAGGTTACCTTGTCTTGTGTTGGTTCCTCTTTCAACAATGCCTAACTGGCTTTCTGAATTTGGATTATGGGCTCCTAACTTGAATGTAGTAGAATATCATGGGTGTGCTAAAGCAAGATCAATAATACGTCAGTATGAATGGCATGGTAGTGATCCTGAAGGAGGCTTAGATAAGAAAACTGGCTCTTACAAATTCAATGTCCTTTTGACTACTTATGAAATGGTCCTTGCTGATTCTTCTCATCTGCGTGGAGTTCCCTGGGAGGTTCTTGTTGTTGATGAGGGGCACCGCCTGAAGAATTCTGGAAGTAAACTTTTTAGCCTCCTCAACACATTCTCTTTCCAACACCGTGTATTGTTGACGGGCACCCCCCTTCAAAACAACATTGGTGAGATGTATAACTTGCTAAATTTTTTGCAACCTTCATCATTTCCCTCTCTGTCTGCATTTGAAGAGAAGTTTAATGATCTTACCACTGCTGAAAAAGTGGATGAACTTAAGAAACTTGTTGCACCACATATGCTTCGGAGGCTCAAAAAGGATGTCATGAAAGATATCCCCCCTAAAACTGAACGCATGGTTCCTGTTGAATTGTCATCCATCCAGGCAGAGTACTACCGAGCCATGCTGACAAAGAACTATCAGATCTTAAGAAACATAGGGAAGGGGGTCGCACAACAATCCATGTTAAACATTGTTATGCAGCTTCGAAAAGTCTGCAATCATCCATATCTCATTCCAGGTACTGAGCCTGATTCTGGATCTGTAGAATTCCTTCAGGAAATGAGAATTAAAGCATCAGCTAAGCTGACTCTTCTGCATTCTATGCTTAAAGTGCTTAATAAGGAGGGCCATCGTATACTTATATTTTCCCAGATGACAAAACTTCTTGATATTCTCGAAGACTATTTGACTATAGAATTTGGCCCAAAAACATTTGAAAGGGTGGATGGTTCGGTATCAGTTGCAGATCGTCAAGCTGCAATTGCACGATTCAACCAAGATAAAAGTCGCTTTGTCTTCTTGTTATCCACACGTTCTTGTGGACTTGGGATTAACTTGGCAACTGCAGACACTGTAATTATCTATGACTCGGATTTCAATCCACATGCTGATATTCAGGCTATGAATCGGGCACATCGAATTGGGCAATCAAACAGACTTTTGGTGTACAGGCTTGTTGTTCGTGCTAGTGTTGAAGAGCGGATCTTACAGCTTGCAAAAAAGAAGCTGATGCTTGATCAGCTTTTTGTAAACAAGTCTGGATCTCAAAAGGAAGTAGAAGATATTCTGCGCTGGGGAACAGAAGAACTTTTTAGTGATTCTGCTTCCATAACTGGGAAAGACAAAAGTGGAGATCCTTCTTCTAAAGATGAGGTGATAATAGACACAGAACATAAACATAGAAGGAGGGCTGGTGGGTTGGGTGATGTGTACAAAGATAAATGTACTGATGGAAGTACAAAATTTGTGTGGGATGATAGTGCAATCATGAGGTTGCTTGATCGTTCAAACCTTCAGTCTGGATCATCTGAAAATGCTGAAGGAGATTTGGAAAACGATATGCTTGGTTCAGTAAAGGTGAATCCCTCAGTTCTTTTTGCTGACTTTGCCACTTTTTTCTTCACTCTTCTCTAAGTATTGTGTGTGGATGACTCGCTTGTTTTCTGGTGGTCTCATTTCGTTAACCAATTTATGTTCACATTAAATTATCTTTCTTCAATATGTTCTGGAAATTGTTCCAAAGAATCCAAACTTTTTTCTGGCTATTATCTTTGGGAACTTGAACATTGAAAATTTCTACACACAGTGAAGCGTTAGGTATCATAACTCTGGGGCCTGGTTGGCTGCATTATGGTTTTAACCCTGCTAGCCAATTTGTAAGTAACTAGGACTGCCAGTGAGTTTCTTGTGCTAGGTTTCTGGCTTCTTTAGCTTCTTTTGCCATTTATTTTGCTTTGAGCTGCCTGATAGATGTGGTACTATGAATTTTTTTTTCTTTTATTTTTTTCCTGGATTGCTGTATTGAATGATGGCTGGGTGCTTTCTCAGCTATTTTTGTTAATTTTACTGGAACCTTGTTGTACAAAAGGACTGGAATCTTAAGGTGCATCATCTCATTCAGTGTCACAACTTCCTGTTCTATTTTGCCTGTCTGCATCCAATTAGAATTTATGAGTTTTTGAAGAATCAGAAAGCATAATCATTTTTCTAACAACTTTTGTGAAGCATGATTACCAACTTGTGGACTGGATCGTGGTTCACTACTAAAGCGCAGAAGGTGCCTTAGGAGCCAAGGACACTTGGTGGATGAATTCAGTTATATTGTGGATGGCTCTGAAAATGTCATCAAGAGATTTGTATTCCAGAAGAAAATGATGTGATCTATATAATAAGGGTAAACACATGGGAGAGATGTCAAGTGTTTTCCTGGGATTTTTAGGGAAAAAAAAGAACCTAAACTGTTATTCTAGAAGTAGCAAAGGGAACAATTTTAGGTTTTGCAAGCCTGATTATGGTTCCTTTAAGAAGGGGAACAGTGTGAAATCCTACAGAACCATTGAGGAGATTTATTTAATTTGAGAAGTCATCGGTTTTGCTCTGATGAAGTGAGCAATGTTAGAGTTTGGAAAAGATAGGTATAAACCTTGCTGTTTATAGCTTTGATGCTTCATTAAAGAAATGTGAAACACATGCTGGGGGCACAAAAAAATATTTACATAGTGAAGAAATATTAACTTCACTTTGATTTAAACACTATCTCATGATTGAGTGCTGGTGTGGGCCTCATCATGTCTTTGACAATCATGTCAGTGTTTGCTGATATCAATTTATGTCATATCAGGTGGCATATGATCACTATCAGGCATTGCTGTTGGAATGTCATCATTCATCATTGATATTGAAATTTGTCCAAGCTTATGTCCAAGCTACTGCTGTTAGTACATCAAGAAATTCCATTGTTATCTAGGTGATCATTGTCCATAATGCGATAATTACGTGCCAACAAGATTCCTAATTCACTGGTAGTTTCGTTGTTGAGCCGTCTTGTTTGATACGTCATTGGGGAATGAGGGCGCCTTACCTACCGAATGACTCTTTTTCCTTGTAATATAGTTGGTTGTAATCTTTGAGTCTCGCGACATGCCTTAAGAGTCATGTCTCATTAAGTAGAGTATTTCAATGATCCCATTATAGTGCATGTTTCATTCTTCACACTTCATAGACGCATCTGACACTATGTATAAAAGAAAATAGGGTTTTATTGACATTGTTGCTTCAATTTGCAAGTTCTACTTTGCAAAATGGTTTATTATTATTGACAATTATGTTACCTTCAGTTTCTCGTTAACTGGAATCTTCAATCATTTGACTTTTGAAGTCCTGATTTCATGAAGAAAACACAGCAGATATTTATTGTGTGCTTGTGTGCTTTGGTTGTTTCTTCTTGGTGGTAGATGAAGGCTGGGAAATGAAAAGGAGAGGGAGAGATGCTTGATAGCTATGGGAAGGGTTTGGAAAGAGGTTGGATTTTTAGATGATATCAGCAGTGTCACGGACATTGCTGATGTATGCTGATCATATTGGTTTTTCTCTCTGTCCTCTTATATAGTGGACTTATATGTTGGTCTAAATAAGCATCTTTATATGTTGGAGTGTTTGACACTTCTAACATTTGTTTTTATGGAGATAGGTCGATGCTCCCATCCATATGTGTTTGAATTGTGAATCACTATCCAATCACGTCTAGAATCAGTGAGCAACGTAACATGCATGATTTTGATGACCTGGTAAATGAACTAGCTCTGCATGACACAACTCTTCTCAACTTTCTTTTCACATGGCCCAATGATAGAAGACAAGTTGTTATGTCCCAAATCAATAAATTTCTCTTTAACTGCCAGTGGGAGGAAATATTTCCCCATGTTAGACAAACAACGTTGTAACGTCTAATCTTTGATCACTGGACTATTCTATTTGGATATGACAAATGTTTCGTGTGGACCCATTCCATTTAGATTTGAACACTCGTGGCTAAGTAGACTGGATTTTAAGGAAAAATTGTAGAAGTGGAGTTTATCCAATTCAATAGGATGGGTGGTGTATATGTTTATACAAAAGTTAAAAGGAACTAAAATCAAAACTCAAGAGCTGGAGTAGGAACTTTAAAACAGGAGATAAAGTAAGACATATTGCCATCTTCAAAGGCGGGGAAGGAAACCCAATACTCAAGAAGATTGGCTATAATTACTAACTGATCAGCATACCATTGATTGTCGGATTGAGAGGGCAACAAGACAAAAAGCTAGACTGAAGTAGGCTACAGAAGGTAACATCAAAACAAAATATTTTTTAGAGTTTTGTCCATCAGGAGGGCTAGATCCTATATCACAAAATTGGAGACAACTGAAGGAAAATCAATGGAAGAAGAAGAGGAAATCCAAGACATGATAACCTAGTTTTTCGCATGAATTTCTTAGACAGAGGGGGGAAACATTTGGTAATAGTGGTATTGATTGGAATGCCATATCAGAGGAACAACAAAGCCGGTTAGAAAGACCTTTTTGGAAGATTGAAGCAACTGTGCTTAATAGTTAAGGAGATGAAGCTCCAGGTCTAGATGACTTCACAATGCTTTTTTACCAAAAGAATAGGAGCTTGCTGAAAAAAGATATTTTGGAAGTGATGAAGGAGTTTTATAAACATGAGATAATCAATAGAAGCACCAATGAGGCTTACATTCATCTTATACCAAAGGGATGCAATTCCATCATGGTGGAAGAATTTCGCCCTATAAGCTTTTATTTATATAGTTTTACATCGAATAACTAGACAAAAAGCTGGATGAGATATTTAGAAGCTATAGAGTGATACAAAAACTGAAGCTACTCAAGGAAGCAACTACACATTACTAAAATATTACACCAATTTGTAAGCCATTCCCCATAATTATAATCCAAATTCAAGTTGCTTGCTGAGATCTAAGTCGTAAACGACCTGTATGGCATTTTGGATTATGCACTTGTTCCTAGCTTCACATATCACATACTAGATGGCATACAAGATGTACACCCAATACTTCTGAAGATATCTTGGAATAGAGGTTAGAATATCGAAAGAGCTTCATCCAAAGGAGGAGAAATGTGTTGCATGTTTTTCTTCCACTTTCCCCAAATGGTTTTGTAACACAGCTTCTAAAAGCATGATTAATGCTTTTGTTATCTTTTTTGTGTAAGTAGCACCAAGAACGAGAGATATAATTGTTTGGAGGCTTTTTTTGTATCTGTCTTGTGTAATTTAATTGCCCCAAACTAATTAATTGCCCCAAACTAATTAATCACCTCATAATCTTGGCTTTAATAGGGACTTTAGACTTCCTAATAAAGCTATGGTGAGGGTCTTATTGAATTTCTAAAGAGTGAGTTAGAATAGAGAAGACAGATTTGGAGGAGATGGTTCATGAAGAATCCTTAAACCAAAACCATCTATCTTAATGTTTTGAAATATTGATCTAATGTAGGATTGCAAGTAACCTGATCATCTCTTTCGTCCTATTAGCTTGATCACAAGCGTATACAAAATCATTGCAAAAACTCTAGATAATTGACTCAAGAAGCAATCTAAAATAGAGTCTTGAAACACAAATGGGGTTTGTAAGGAATAGGTAGATCACAGATCCAATTCAAATTGCCAACGAAGAGGTGGAGGATTATCGGAATTCTAATAGGGAGGGTCTAGTCCTCAAAGTGGACTTTTCCAAAGCTTATGACTTTGTCTGATAGAGATTTCTCTTCCATGTTTTGGGGCAAAAAGGATTTGGGCATAAATGATGTAAATGGATTAAAGGCTACCATAGAAGTGTCAACCACTCCATCATGATAAATGGAAGGCCTAGGGAAAAAATAGAGGCTTCAGAGGTCTCTAACGAGGCAATCCTTTATCTCCTTTATTATACATTATAGTTCATACTTTTCATGGCATAATACAGAGGGCTAAAGGCTTTGAGGTAGGAAAGAAGAAGGTGCATCTTATGTGCATCAACAAGGATGATCGTAGCTGCCAAATGATGCTCACTGTTTTTAAAAGCTTTAGCTTTATATCATGGTTGAGCATCAAGTTCAATAAAAGTCAACTAGGAGGTATACATATCTCGACAAGTGAGCTGCAAAGGATCGCTGGTCTATTGGAGCTTCAATGGGTACATGGCCGCTCAAGTACCTTGGCCTTCTTCCCTTGGGGGGAAATTAAAGACGGAAATCTTTCTGGGAACCTATCATCCAAACAATTTAAAAATGTTCAGGGAGCTACAAAGGAAGCTGTCTGTTAAGAGAAGGAAGAATGTTGCTAATCAAATCTGTTCAAGAAGCCCTTCCTACATATTACATGCCAATTTTTAGAATGCTGTTAAGAGTGGTAGCCAAAGCGGAGGGCCATATAAGAAATTTCTCTTGGAAGGCTGAAAGTAAAGGGAAAGCTACAATTACCCAAGCAAGTAGTGCATGGAGGATTGGGGCTGGCAACATCTGACAAAAAAATACAGCTTTAGCAGCTGAATAGTTGTGGAGATTCCCCTCTCTAGCACTGCCCTATGGGCTTAATTAATCACCAACATTCAGAATGAGAAGAAGATGACATGGTGATGGGGATCAATAAAAAAGCTACAACTCGATCCCCTTTAGAAATTTGTCCATTTCATATATCCTTCTTTTCTTCCTCATGTCTGGTGGAAATTAAGGAATGTAAGGAAGATTCATTTTTAGGGAGATATTTGGTGTGGAACCTCTTCTTTAAGTGAGACATTCCCTAGATTATATAGGCTAATCCACTCCAAAGAAGCCACAGTTGACAACTTCATTAATGGGAACAACAACACGGGAGGGGGAAGCCATATTAGTTGGAACTTCAATTTTAGAAGATCCCAACCAAGCAGGAAATGCAGGAAATGACAGATTTGCTTGCAGTGTTCGAGCAAGGCAACATTTCAGCTGAACAAGATAGATGGATTTGGTTCAAGGAAGCAACAGGCACATTTTCCTCCAGATATTTCTTCTCTATCTTAACTTAATTCCTAAAAATCCAGCCTAACTCTCATCACACTGCTTCAAAAGTCTGAAAGAAGGCCAAAATCCTGGGATGGTTGATTAGTTTGGGTTGTCCAAATTGTGCAAGACAGTTACAAAAGAATCTTCTTAATCACTATGTTTCTTCTTCTTAGTGCTGCTTATGTAGGTATGAGGACAAGGATATCAATCACATTTTTGGGAGCTGAGAGTTGGACAAAGCCATTTGGGCAAAATGAAAGAGCAATCTGCAGCAGCTTGAAGCTCCTCTAGCTCAAGCTTCATTCTTCATTCCAACAGCCATTTCAAGATAGCTCAAGAAGTACTGGATTTACATTTTGTTTGCTAACTGTTATGTGATTTGGGTGGCAAGGAGCAAATCTATATTTCATAATGTTGGGATCAATGTGGATACAGTTTGGAATTTGTTACATTTGAGTCTCGGTTATAGTTATGGTAAAATGACTGAGAAACTGGTGTAGTATTTTGCAAAGTATGTAACAACCTGTAATTTGCTGGATACCTCATCCAGTGTTTTGTTTTGGTTTGGCAATAAAATATACTGTTTCTTAAAAAAAAAAAAAAATCATTTGAAGGCTAGGCATATTGCTTGCAAATTCAGATTGTTGAATTACAACATTCACAATGCCTATCTGAATTTTCTTTTATAAATTTAAATAACCATAAAGTTATAAAGACACTAGCGTTTCTTAGTTAATTTTCTATTTAAACCAGTTAATTGCAATTGACCAAAAGTTGGACCAATTTGCTAATATATCAATTCATTAATCTGATTAAAGACATCAATTTGGTTTGGCTCACTGTATACTTGTTAATAGTGATCATAGATAGTTGTCGATGCAGTCAAAATGTATGTTGATTAAGATTCTTGATGCGTGACCTCAATTTTTCTTGGATCACTTGTACTCTTAAAGGAGAAAAAAGTTGTAGGATGGCCATAGCACTAGCCATTCTACATGGAGTTGAATTATGGATCGAGATTGCTTCATGGACAAGAAATTTGGGCAACAAGGAAACAAATTATACATGGAATGACTGATGGAGATGGCTATGTCAAGTTTCATTTTATTTTTTTCTTTTTCTTTTTGAGCAAAAACAAAGACAATTTATATAAGCATCAAAACTGAAATAGAACATGTAGATACATCAAACCAAATATGCCCACCTAGATACACCTTGCTCCTGCAGCCAAAAACTTATGCACAAGATTTATTACAATGAAGGCATCTCCCCTAACCATCCAACCAATCTTCATATGGAAGGCCATCTCCCAAGTTGGCTTAGAAGATCCAAGTGCTCGCTGTAGGAGTAATATTCTCCCACAGTTGATCCTCATTCCTAGATCAATCATAGCAATCTTTCAAACCTTTCCAACCATGAACTCCAAAGTGTAGTTCATGATCTGATCGTGACAGCCTGCTTGCATATAATCCTACTAATTGAGGATGATAGCATATAGAAGCATTCCTCCATGGTGCGAGGAGAATAATCTGTTGGCTGAGAAATGGTCCTAACATTTCCATGTGCTAATAGTTATGCGAAGTGAAAAGATGTGCTTGGTCGTCTCACCATTTTTAAAGCTAAATAGGCAACAGCATGGACGAATTCATGTGGTGGATAATTTGTTTTGCGTCAAATCCATTGTGTTAAGGCACTTTTGAGCCAAGCTACAACCAAAAACTTTAACTTTAGAGGAATTTGTGACTGCTTGTAATGGATGCAAGAGGAAAAAGGGATGCATGCTCATTGAATGGGATAGCTTTACATAATGATGTAAATGAGAATAGACCATAAGTTTCTGAGAGCCAAGTGTATCTATCTTGTTAGTTTGATGATGAAACTCCCTCTAGAGAGAGATGGAGGTTGACTACCTCATTTTGCACAGCTGGTCAAGGTTCTAGACATGGAGATCTCAATATGTGGATAGATTTGGGGTTTAGGGAGGGGGGTGATAAGGCATCCTAGATAGTTACCTAATTTGTTTAATATAATACGTTATTCCTGGTACCTTAGTTCATCAATTGTTCTGTATACAATATTTGATCAATAATTTCTCTTACATATATGAACTCTGTTTTGAGATTCCATATTTTCTATTATTGGATTAGAATAGTGTTTATTCTCAATTCTTGAATTAAATTAGTGTTACTGATGCTAAATCATTGTTATAGCCTACTCTTTCATGTTTTTGTGCTGCGTTAGGTTGTAACAGAGCTTTGATTGAGATCCAAAATTTTTTCCTACTTATAACGTTGAATTTACCTAGCAATGGTAATCAGGGTTTTCTTTGTTTGGAGAACAATCAAAGAGTAGAGAGATTCTACTCGCAATATGGAACAAGTAGCTGCAGAACTTAGAGATCAATTGCAAGTGTTGTTGCGATGATATAGTAACAATGGGGATCTAGAGGATGCCATAGACGCAGGAGATGTCAAACCCAAAATCCTATTAGAGAACCTACACGTTCTTTGCTCTATAAAGATTACAGTGAGGATGATGAATTCATACAAAAAGGTGTCCCAGACATGTTGATATGAATATAAGTTAAAGGTATATATCCCTTCTTATAATGGAGATCTTTATATTAAACCTTGTCTTGATTGGCTATCAGAAGTTGAGGTTTTATTTGAGTATCTTGAGATTCTTGAGGATAGGAAGTTAAATTAGTTGCTTATAGGTTAAAAGGAAAGAGCTTCATTATGGTGAGATCAGATGAGTGAAACAAGGGGGGAAGAAATCTGATTTCTTTGTAAAGACGGCTGAAGCGGGAAATTTCTACCTCCAATTTATGAGCTGTATATCTTTGACACATTTTTTTTTTTTGAAAGTAAATGTGATTATATTAACTTGGACGAGATGTCCAGCGCCTTAGCGCAACAAAATACAAAAGAAGAGACCCAAATCCCGCTGTTACAGAGAATACAAAATTGAGGCCCACCGGATCATCCAGTCACTAAAAGTGTATCCTAGCCCCATATTCCCAGAGGAGACCCAGGTTGCAAACAACAAGTGCGATCTTTCTACTATTCTATGTACATTAGTTTCGACATTTTGGAAAATACTACTATTCCTCGCCTCCCATATCGCAGTCCATATAGCAAAAACCATCAGTAGCCAGTAGCTTTTCTACTGAATAGCTTGGTCTGAGATCCAATTATGAACATTGGTACTATTTGGAGGTCTCAGCATGGCTGGAAGTTCCTATTGCCAAGGGCACCACACTGTCTTCAAAATCTTGCACTCCCCAAAAAGATGTTGAACATCATCCTTAGCGGCCTTGCACAGACAGCGTGAAGAGGGAGATAAATAATAGCTAGGAAATTTCTTCTGTATTTGAATGGTACAATTTAACCTTCCCTACATTATCAGCCACGATAGAATTTTAAATCTAGTAGGTAATTTAGCTTTCCAGATTAGCGCCAGACTGCAATTTGTGGAATTCTCCTCTCCGGATGAGAAAACTTTATAACAGGAACCCGTCATGAATTGCCCAAATTTGTCCTTCGTCCACCACCAAGGATTAGGCTGTGTGTTAAGTTGCACCGGCTGAAGCTTGTTAAGTAAGGTAGCCAGATCCTCAATCTCCTCATCTTGGAGGTTCCTCCGAAAGTCCAAGTTCCATGTCCCATTATTTTCACTTTCCTCCGTCCTCCCCCCCCCAGCATTGAGACAAGGTTGCCTTTGGTTCTTGAGCGATCTTATACAACCGGGGAAAATCCTCTTTAAGAGTGGTCAGTGTGCACCATCCATCCTCCCAGAATTTGGCGCGCTTTTCGTCTCCAATTTTCCATTTGATATGAGGAGCGAACTTTGTATACAGGGACTTGATGAATTTCTAGGGGGATCTATTCGAAACCTTAGCATTCAAGCCTGCCATCATGCTGTTTTGAGATCTCCCATGGATGCTTGCAATTATCTTGTTCCACAGCTGGTCTTGGGTCTTAGAAAACTTCCAAAGCCATTTGGCCGCTAGTGCATCATTTCTAGTTTTTAACTGAGCAACTCCCAGACCCCTTTCTTCCTTGGATCTGCAAACCTGCTGCCACTTGACAAGCATGTGAGCTTTCTGAACCCATTCAACCTTCCAGAAGAATCTTCTAATACCCTTTTCCAACTCCTTTTGGACTGCAATTGGCATTTGGAAGACTGACATGTAATAAGTCGGAAGAGCCTCTAAAACAACTTTAATTAATAGGAGGTAGCCGCCCTTGGATAGATAACTACATCTCCACCCTTCAATTCTCCTCTTGACCGTTTGTATCACTGGATCCCAAAAGGAGATTCTTCTAGGAGTACCCCTCAACGGGAGACCAAGATATTTCATAGGCCATTTGGACACGGGAATGCCGAATATCTTATTAGCTAGATTCATCTCTTCCTCCTTAATATTGACACCAGCTACTTGGCTTTTGAGAAAATTTATTTTCTGTCCAGAAACTAGAGAAAAACTTTTTAAGGCCAGTAGAAGCAACTCCCAGCTTTTAGAGTCATTATTGAAGAAGAAAAGAGCGTCATTAGCGTAGAAGAGATGAGAGAGAAAAATCTTTTGGCCTCCTACCTCGAAGCCTTGAAGCTTGAACTGCCTAGCCCTTTGCAGAATGTCATGTAGGCTATCGGCTACTAAAATGTACAAGAAGGGGGGGAGAGGGTCGCCTTGTCTAAGACCTCTTGAGACTGTGATCTTCCCCTTTGGCTGACCATTCATGAATATAGAATAAGAAACTTTGGAAATGCATCCAGTTATTCATCTACGCCATCTCTCTCCAAATCCTTTCTTCTTTAGAACATAGAGTAGGTACTTCCTTCTGACTGAATCATAAGCCTTAGAGAAGTCAATTTTCACCACCAATCCTTCTTTTTTCCTAACTCTATAGTCCTCTACCACCTCATTTGTCGTCAGGATAGCATCTAAAATATGTCGCTGTTTCACGAATCCCATTTGGTTCTCTGCTACTGTAACATGAATCACCTCCCTTAGATGCCTTGCTAGGATACGAGCAATTATTTTGTATAAACTGGTTACCAAGCTGATCGACCTATACTCCTCCACCTTGTCCGGACATGTCTTCTTTGGAATCAACTGAATGTGTGTATGTCTCGTTTACACATTTATTGATAACCCCCGAGGAGTAAAATTCTTCCAAGGTTCGGATAATGTCTGTCTTCAACAGGTCCCAATTCTTTTGATAAAATAACATTGTGAAGCCATCTGGGCCAGGTGCTTTCTCTCCTTCATAGCTAAAAACCGCCTCCTTCACCTCCTCTTCCATGAACGGCCTTTCAAGGCAAACCTTCTGCTCTTCTGTTATAGGGTTCCAATCTATCCCATCTATCGCCCATTTTGGACCTTTGCCGTCTGAGTATAAATTCGTGAAATAAGAAATTATGTGCTGCTGTATGTCTCTCTCCACCTCAATCATGACTCCATCTGCACCTTTGATTTTGGATATGAAAGCCCTTTCTCTTCGAATTGATAGCAGCCTGTGAAAGAATGTCGAGTTGGTGTCACCCTCCTTGGCCCACTTAATGCGAGCTTTCTGTCTGGCCTCCCTGTCAATTCTATTTTCAATATTATTCATCTCCTGCAAGGTTCTGGCGCTCAGCTCTTTATCCCCCTGCGTGGTGATGCCCTGTTGAGCTCTGCGATCTAGCTCCTGAATTTTTAAGGGTAGCTCTCTCTTCGCACGATCATCCGCATCCCGAAAGTTCCTGCTCCATGTTTTTAAATCTATCTTGAGCTGTTTAAGTTTTTGCATGAATCTGAATCCTTCCCATTTTCCGTGGGATGGCATGTTCTGCCATTCCTTCATGTTAATTCTGAACTCCTTCCTATCTATCCAGGAGTGCTCGAATCTGAGAGGAGCTGGCCCCCACCGCCTCTGTTGAGTATCCAATTGAATTGGCCAATGATCTGAGGTGCTTCATTGGAGGGTAGTAAGACAGTTGTTTGGGAATAGGTTATCCCAGTCTAAATTAATGAGGAAGCGATCCAATCTTGAAAGGGTTGGTTGATCGCGATTATTGGACCACGTGAATCTTGCATTTTGAAGTTCAACGTCCCTCAAGTGCAACTCATTGATAAGGTCATCAAACTGTTTCATGTCATACAACGAAGACGAACAATGGGTCTTCTCCTCCATGCACTTGATAGCATTGAAATCCCCTCCTATACACCACGGCCCCGAGAGAATTGATGAGAGAGCTGCCAACTCATCCCAAAAGAAATCTCTGTCTTTCGTTGAGCAGGGACCATACACCTAAGTGAACCACCAACTAGTATTGCTTGGATGAAGAATTTGAATCGAGAGAGAATAACGGCCAACGAACTGATCAATGACTGTGATCGACTGTCAACAGTATATTAAGGGGAGCGTGAGTGTTCATGTGTATACAATGGAGTTCTTGTGTTTGGCAACTCTTAAATCAACTTTCTGAAAGGGAGTCTCAACAAGCTTCTCAGTAGTTGAAGGGTTTGAAACCAACTATTCATGACAAGATTGGAACCCAAATGGTTTTGAGCATACAAGATGCTAGAAACTTAGCTATGAAGGCATAGTGAGTACTTAATAAAAGGCAGAGGGATCTCAAACTGTGTTGGGTTGAAAAGATGATTCTTGAGAAAGGGAAGGAAGTAGCTATTCCTGATAGTGCCATGCATAGTGGTGTTGGAAAGGGCAACAATCTTGGTGGAGATACCACTAATGGAGCTACTCTAACATCTTCCAAAGTAAATCCTTATGCAAGTCTACTTCTATCAAATGTTACCATTGCAATGAGCCAAGTCATAAGTCTAAGGAATGCTCACAAAGGAGTGTTAATGTGGTCAAGCAATAAGTGATGAGGTAAGGGTTTGTGCATTGGAATGAGAAGATTGGAATCAATTGATGATTTCACACAACGCGCATGAAGGTGTACAATGACATGAGCTCCTTCGCATAAAGTGTACGGTGCAAGGAAACTCATGTGAGCTAATCATAGATGGAGGAAGTCAAGAGATCATAGTCAACAATGAGACTATGAAGAAATTGTGCTTGCTGATCGAGCCATACTCGAGCCTTATATCATTGGTTGGATCAAGGAAGTTGTGAAAACCACGACTTGAGCAGTAAGAAACCCTTTTCCATTAGCAAATATTCTGATGAGCATTATTGTGATGTAGTTGATATGAATGCACGTCGAATCTTATTGAGGAGACCTTGGCAATATTGATGCACTACACTCAAGTAGAATGAACTTACCATTTTTGAAAGAATGGGCAAAGTTTACTTTTGTGCCTATTGGAGGAAAAGGAGTCCACAACTTGAGGAAGAAAAGAGAAACCTCTACTTCAGTTAGAGAACAATAGGAGTAAGTTTGTGAATGAATGCAAACAGCTCACAAATGCTCATTTGTTGATAATGAAAGGTGATGGAGATGGTGCAAAGGTGAGAGCAATTCCAACCAAATTGCGGCCCATTTATGAGGCATTTGGGGATGTAATTTCAGATGATATGCTTAATGGGTTACCTCCTATGCTTGATAGTTAACATCGCATTGCTTTAGTTCTTGGTGCTACCTTACCAAACTTGCCATTTTACCACAAGAGCCCAAGAAAATGAAGTCTTAACAGAAAAAGTTGAGAAATTAATGAAGAAGGCTTACATTATGGAGAGCAAGAGTCCATGTGCTATGCTTGCTTTGCTTAAACCTAAGAAAGATGGAAGTTGGAGGATGTATCTAAATAGTAGAACCATTAATAAGATTACTAGTGTTTATGAATTTCCAATCCCAAGGCTAGATGACATGCGTGATCATTTAAGTGGAACTCTTTTTCTTTGCAAGATTGATCTTAGGAGTAAGGAATGAAAATTCGAGTGCTCTCCAAACTTCAACCATTGAAAATTAGAATAAATTTGAAGAGTTTGAGAAATTGGAAAGAATTTTTGTAAAAATTTGTTAACTTAAAAAGTTAAAAAAAATTGGAAAGAATTTTATTAATAATAGTTTCCAGTTTCAAAAAAAAAAAGTTGAAAAAATTATGTAAATGTTAAAAAATGCACAAATTCAATTAAAATGATAAAAACAAATATAAATAAATACATTTGATACATAAAAGTATCCATATAATGGGATTGAATATGCATTTTAATATTAGCAATCTTTAATGCACATCCTGCACGTCAACTTAAAACTGTTATTTAAAAAAAATGAAAAAAACTTATTGTCAGACCCTAATGGTCGTGCAAACATAAACCTTAGTTAGATTAATCATTGGCTCATTAATTGTTACAAGTGCAATTATATTCGATCGTCTTTGTCAATTATACGTGACAACCCTCATTTCTCATTCTTCTGTCAACATATTTCTTCTTAGACTCTCAGCTTATTTTATCTTTTCTTTCTCATCTCCATTGTAGCTCCTTCAGGCTATAACTCTTTCTTCTTTTTCTTAGATAGTTACTCGCCAATTGTTCATATTTCCCTTTAATTTTTCTTCTTTTATAGAGTTTTTTTTTTGTTCTAATATCTATGATTATACAGAAAAATTTTTGTGCGCTACATAGATTCTTTAATTTAAAATGTCCTTTTTTTAACGATTTGTATACATATTCTCTTCAAAAATCAATGGAACTTTGATTTTAGGTAAACTTTTTAGATTTTTTTGAAGCTCTTGATGAAATTTTGTAATTTTACAATTATATATGAACTTCGCTTCGATTCTCGAAACTACCTAATTAATTCGACTAATTTTCATACATGCTTAGGAGTAGCTTTTGTCCAATGGAAATTCGACCCAAGATGAATGTAAAACTGTTTTCAAAGCAAGTGATGGGTTGAATGAGTGGTTCGTGATGGTGTTTGGGTTGAAAAATATACCGAGTCCCTTTATGCACCTAACAAATCATGTACGATGATCATTCATTGTTAGATTTGTTGTGGTTTATTTTGATAACATCCTTTTATTTTAGCAAATTTATTGATGAGCATGTTGAACGTCTAGATGAGTTTTTGAAGTGTTGAGAACGTGATGTATGCTAATTTAAATAAATGCATCTTTGTGACTGTTTGCCTGTTGTTTCTTGGGTGTGTTGTGGGTAGAGATGAAATAGGAGCGGTTGATGAGAAGATTAGATGTGTTAGGGAATATCCCACACCTAGGAATGTTAGGAATGTGAGAAGTTTCCATGGTTTAGCAACATCAATAGATGTTAGGAACTTTAGTAGTATTGCTGCTTTTATTATTGAGTGCCTGAAAAGGGTAAGTTTCAATGGGGGGATGAAGAAGAACGAAGTTTTACTTTTATTAGAGAAAAAATATGTACTGCTCTTGTTTTATCTTTGCCTGCTTTTGATAAGTTGTTTGAGTTGGAATGTGATGCTAGTTGAGGAGGAAGCACAGTTGTTCTATCCCAAGGAAAGAGGCTTATTGCTGCCCTTTGTGAAAAATTATGTAAAGCTTGGCAAAAATTGGGCTCCTTGTGGTAAGGGATTCTATGCAGTAGTTCGGGCTTTGAAGGTCTAGGAACACTATTTGATTGGTAGAATTTATTCTTTAAACTGACTATCAGGCCTTGAAATATTTGGATAGCCAGAAGTATTTTAGGAATGCCACACATATTAGGTGGTTTGCTTTTGTGGAAAAATTTCCTTGTAAGTTGATACATAAAGCAGGACGACAATGTGTTGTCACACATGCTTTGAATGGGAGGGTTGCAATGTTCAAGACCTTGAGTAATGAGATTGATTGGTTTGATCGTTTGAAAGATTTGTATGTGGATGATGTAGACCTTAGAGATGTTTGGGAACAGTGTTTAGTGGATAAATCACATTATGATTACTGCATCTATGATGGGTTTCTCATGAAAGAGAATCAACTTTGCTTACCTCGTACTTTAGTTTAGGTAGAAGGTGATTTGAGACGTAATGGGGTGGGGCTTTAGTTGGATATCTTGAAAGAGATAAAACTCTTGAGGCTGTTCATAAGAGGTATTTTTGGCTGAAATTGAGGATATGATTTCTATTGTTTTTAGATGTTATGTTTGTCAGACTTACAAGGGGCACACCCAAAATACTGGTTTATACATGCTATTTGGGAGGATTTGACTATGGGTTTTGTATTGGGTTTGCCTAGAACACAAAGAGGGAATGAACTTTTAGTTTGTTTTGACAGGTTGTCAAAGATAGCACATTTCTTACCTTGTAAGAAGATTGCAGATGCTACATCAGTTGCTAGATTTTTTCTTTAGAGAAGTGGTGAGATTTCATGCTGTGTCAAAGTCAATTAGTTATGATTGTAATACAGAGTTCTTGAGTCACTTGTGGAGAACTTTATGAAGCTTATTTGACTCTTCTTTGAAGTTTAGTAGCACTGTAAATCCACAAACTGATGGACAGTGAGAACTGCATTTTGGGTAATTTCAAGGTGCACATGCCATGACAAGCTAAAGAGTTGAAATTTTCATTTTTGCACAAAAAAGGGTTTGCCTAGCCTACAACATGCAATCCATCGTTTCATTAGCTGATCTCCATTTTCTCTTGTGTGTGAAAGTGCCTAATCATGCCTTAGACTTGGTGAAATTGCTAAATGATTCTAATTTCAGTAGTTCAGTTGAGAAATTGGCAAAAGAGATCCAATGAGCTCAAGAGGGGTGAAGGTAGAACTTGAAAAATCCAATGCAAAGTGGGAAGCATGGTATCTACATAAACGAGTTCAAAGTTTTGAAGTTGGAGATGAAGTTATGGTATTCGTTAGTAAGAGCAGACTTACAACAATTGGTTATCACAAGTTAAAGCAAAGGAAGTATGGACCATTCAAAATGAAAAGGAAGATCAAGGACAATGCATATGTAGTTTGATGGCATGCATTGGTACTCTGATCATAACTTGTGGTCAAGTCCTTTGCAAGTGGATGTGACTGATGAGACATGCTAGATAGTTTCAAATTTTATAATTTCCTATTTAGGACTTTCTTTATTTTTATGTTTTGGATTGCTATTATCAAGTTTGTTCAAAATTTACTATATTCCTAGTTTGATTAGAATTCTATTTCTAGTTCCATAAAATCTTAGTTCTTCAATTATCGTGTATACAACTTTTGATCAATATTTTTCTTTCAATATATCAAACTCTTTTTCGAGATTCATTATTTCCTGTTCTTGGATTAGAATAGTGTTCATTTTCATTTATTAGATTAGAATTGTGTGACTTAGGCTAGATCGTTGTTATAGCCCACTCATTCACGTCTCTGTGCTACATCTAGGGGGAGGGTGTCCTAACTGTGAGATGAAGGCATTAATGGGATGGTTATGGATCATGGAAATTTTGTAAACTTTAGATTGGATTCTGCCAATGCACAGTCGTTCAACCATCTTCTTCTCAAAAGTAAATAGACTCCCCAGTTCCACCTGAATAGCAACATTGATTGCAACATTGACCAGTAATGACTTCCCATACATCTATGAGTAGTTCTCCTTGACATTTTGGATCTGTACCCCCCACTTAGCAAATCCACCCTACCATATTTGCATGTGACCACTTTGGCCCGAAATCCCTCAAAAGTCTGCACAGCCACTTCTTAACGTTGGGCAATGGTTTTGTTTTGTTGTGTGTATGTGTGTGTGTGTGTTTTTTTTTTTGTTTGGAGATCACCATCTTTTATTGCAAGTGGACATCTTCCATTTAACCAGATTCTTCAACCCCTCCTCACAACCACCTTGAAGAAACCTCTAATTTTCTTCTCAATTGTGTTGGTAATGCTACCTGGAATATTGATTAGTGAAATGAAGTATGTAGGACTAGGAGGGCTAATAGGACTGAATGCTTCTCAACCTCTTGCTTATCATGGAGTAATTAAGCCCTGTCGCAAGATTTGCTTATAAATAAACAACGAGCCAGCTTTATTGATTTTGAGACGTGCCTATTATCAAAAAAGAATGGAGTTAATCAAAGATTTTTCAATTCTCAATAAAGTTAGATGACAAAAAGTTGATTCTCTTGACAATACTTATTTGTTGTCACTTGTTGCTTAATAACATCTTCATTCGTCTTTCTTGAGCTATAATATATGGATTCTACTATTGAAGCCTAGAAATTATGCATCCTAAGGTTGTTTCTGGGAGGAAGATAAAAAAAAAAATGAAGTGGTCACAATCCTGGATAGCAACCCATGGAATTGGCAAAACTCTCGAACATCCTAGGCTCCAAATTCACCCTCAAGCTCAATGATTCACAAAAACAATGCAATATTTGTACTATGTTGGATGTATTACTCTCTCCCCATGAAGAAGAAAAATACTGTCATCAACAAATTGCAAATGAGACACCTCTATGTTGTTTCTCCCAATTTCGTATCTCTTCACCACCTCACAACACCTTGCTCTAGACATCAGCTGCCCCAACACATCCACTACAAGTATGAATAATGTTGGGGACAACTGATCACCTTGGTAAATATCTTTGTAGGCTCCAAATTTGCTCCATGGGTGCTTATTAATCATCATAGAGTATGAAATTATCTGCGGACTACCCATTATCCATGAGATCCATTTAGACCCAAATCCCTTCCTCCACATTACCATGAAGAGGGAATCCCATTCGTTTATGTTGAAGCCTTTGTAAAGTCCTTTTTGAATAGAACAACAAGGACCCCCTAATCATGAAATTCTCAATAGCTTCATTGGAAATAAGTACCGCATCAAGAATTTGTTGCCCCTTAACAATGCAAATTGGGCCTCGTCATTTATTCCAGAAATACATACTTAATTCTTGAGGAAAGGGCCTTGGGTTTTATAGACACTAGTAACGAGACTAAGCATCAATCTGTTTAGGAATCAAACATATGTTTCTCTTTCACTAGCTCGTTAATGATGACATTAGAATAGAATTCTTGGATGACCATCGTGAGACTGTCCTGAAATTCCTAAATGTAGTACCAAGTGGAAGAAAAAAAAAACTTGTGAAAACTAGAAATTGATATTGTGTAGACCTGGATGTCAAGTTTGGATGATTGGTAAAACTAGAAAATATTAGCACAACAAAGTCATTTATGAGAGCCTACGTGTTACCCTAACTCTTCGCGTTGGGCTGATGTTGTGGTGTTCGACACTTTTTAATGCGATATGGATGTTCGATATGCATGCAATACTTAAGATTTTAGAATTTTACTGTGTGTTTTCTCCAATGGAAATGAGAGAAAGCATGAAAGAAGATAATGACTAAGAGATGTCTTTTCAGTTAAGTGAGGGAACGTAATGGGCAATAAATAGGTTAAGAGAAAAAAAAAAAGAAAGGAAAGACCGTATAAGCTTCATAAGAACATATCATTTTCCAAGACCCATGGATATGTACCTTTATGACACCTATACTTGAGTCTAGGTAACATAAGGAGCCTTGCAATAATGCTAATGCATTATAAAATGAGGGAATTATGTCTTAGGTGGCGTTATAATTTGACAGAGACAATAGGCCTCATCACCAAGGAGGAGATGATGCAAGTTAGCCAACTTAAGAAGCGTAAGAGAAATGTCTAAAGTAACTTGAGTTTTACATGCCTCATGGTGTTTGTAATGATTGTGCTAGATGGCAATGTGAATTTGTGATGACTGATTGGCTCATGTGTCCATTTTAGGGTCCTCCTGACTTAATTTCCTGATTTGATTTGAAGTTGGTGGTTTCTTAAGGTTGTGGCAGTTTATGGAATTATGTATCGTTCTTAAGGAAGAGATTTGTTGGTCAACTTCATTTTCATTGCGTGTGCTTATGTTTATTATGTCTGGTTGGTCTTTCATTATTTTTAGTATCATTGAAGTTGTCTAAATGCACCATCTGAGACTATACATGCTGGATAAATGGGCCTTAGTTCTTGAGCAGATGTTGTAGCTGTCTTTTCAGTTTTAAATCCTTTTGTTGTGAAGCTATATTGGTTGTAAAGATGGGCTCTGCGGTTGGTAATGATTTTCATCCTTTTGATTTCTTTATGATCAGTCACTGGAATGGAATGACGATCCAACTGAAGAACCAGGAACAACTGAATCACCAGCTGCTGTAGCTGATGATTCATGTGCTCAAGTTTCTGAGAAGAATGAAGACCAACCACTTGCCGTTACAGAAGAAAATGAATGGGACAGGCTTTTACGCATGAGGTAAGTTATTTTTACTGTTGATTTCTTTTCTTTACAGTAGTTTACATTCATTGAAATTGCTTATCGTTCTTCTAGTTGTCTATATCTTGTAATTTGGGTTGGTTTTTGCTAGTGATAGTTTTAAAAATTGAATGAAGCTTACACATTTAGAGGCTATTAAAACCCACCAATACTCTTAGGCCTGAATGAACCAAGGATTACATCTTGCCCCATGGGCTTACACTCCTTGACTAATATTAAAATAGACAGTCAAGAAATTCTTGTCTTAATTATTTAGGAGAGATCAATGCACACGATCACAAATTTGCTTATTTTTGCCTTATTATTATTATTATTATTATTATTATTTGCTTTTTTAGATTAGCAAATGATACAAACAAAGTTTAAAATAAAAACTTTTTTAAGTCATATTTTAGAGATGTTAGGTCATTTTAGCATTTTACTCTGTTTTAGAAGGAAAAAAAGTTTTAAAAACTTGATGTAGGTCATTTAAATTGATCAATAAACATACTTGTAAGTGCCACAAAGTAAGTTAATAACACTTAAGAAGTTTTATTGACAATAATTGTGCAAATCAATTTAGAGTTATAGAAAATAAATTGAATATTAAGTGCTAATAACACTAAGTCAAAGAAAAAAATGATTTGATTTTTAAAAATTCTAGATTTATGAAAAGTTTTTAAAAATAAATCAATTAAATAAAGAACAAAACAGCAAAATCAACGTTTGGTTGGGCTAATAACTTTGATTTTTTGGCAAATAGTATTGGATCCCAAGTTTGATTTCCACAACGGTCACTGGGGCCATCTCTTGCTTTAGCAGCTAAAGGCTTAACTGGATTGGTCCCTGATCAAACTTAGTTGTCAAAGGGAAAAAAAAAAGAAGAAGAAGAAGAAGAAGAAGAAGAAAAGAACAGAAAAGAAAAATCAAACAAATAGAAAGAGAAGAGTGAGAAATTACTAGAAATTGGAAAGAACTTCATTTGCGTTTAAAAAAAAAAAATCAAGGAATTTCAAACCTTTTTAGTTTTTTTTTCCAAAAGAGATAAATTATATATTATTGCAAACACATGAATAGCAGTACATCCAAGAAGAGCACAAGTAATACTCAGAACAAACAAGACACCAAGCCACCTATCATAGGGCAGTAAGCAACGGAGCAACCCAAAAAAAAAAAAAAAAAAAAAAACAGAAAAAAAGAAAGAAAGAAAGAAAGAAAAACTTGCACCTGCCAACTTTGATGCATTAGAGGATCACAACTCCTAGCCAGGCCAAAATGAAAAACCAGCTTCCAATTTTGAGGAACTTATCCATCTAGCTGCAGCAATCTCCGACACCTCTATAACCTCAGGCTCATCTCCATAACTAGGGATGGAAAGAAAACCAAGTATGAATGTTTGCAGGCAAAGAGAATTGTTTGCAATAACACACAAATGGAATGTTGATATGTTCTTACCAAGCTTGGCTTGAAATGGACAAGTTTTGTATGCACCCATTGGTGCTAAATCGAGGTAGTGTTTATTGTCACTTGTTTTTTAAAAAATATATGGTGGTAGATTACGCCTTTTCAATAAGCAAATAGAAGTTTCATATAATAGTCAAGAACAAAGAAGAGAACTAATATTGTAAGAAAAAAAAAAAGATTCAATCAGAAACATGAGTAAAAAAAAAAAAAAAATTAATTAAGCTAGAGCACAGGTAAATCAAAATAGGGATATGAAATGTACACTTATATTAAGTAGGAACTAGGAACCTAGGCTTTCAAACTTATATCGGGTCCCATCTCGATTTTTAAAATATACTATCTTTTTTTTTTCCTTATAATTCCAAGCCTGTTGTAAACTAGGCCATACGAAAGAAACCAACAATTCCAAGCCCATTGTGTCAACCCTATCTACAATAGTCTTGAAAGGTATCATTATTCTGCTCACCCAAACCTTTGAGTAATATCATGTTATCCAAGGCATGGATCAACAACAAGAAATGAAACATAAACTAAAGAAATAACTGAAAAAAAAGTAAAGAAAAAAAAAAGAGAGTTGAGAGCAAAGATGAGATAATCTGGTTCCTTGGAAGCCACCTTCAAACAGTTTTATTTGTTTTTAGAACAACTACTCTTACATTTTATTTAAATGTTCCATAACATTATTACCAATTAACCACCTTCTTAATATATATTATTTCCAAAAACCCAAAAGTAATATAATGATGGTGTCACCTTGGAAGTGAAACTCTCTTGATATTCTTCCACTTGGTTTCTTGACTGCTGTATCATTTTGACATCTGGAACCTCTTTTTCCATGGATTACCCTTGGGCTCCAAAGTTCTTTATCTAATATTTCAAAATTAATCTAGAACTTGAAAAACACTTTAAGAAAAGATCAAGTAACGCACAAATATATATATATATATATA
>JAJIYU010003652.1:0-26126 GCA_030144865.1 Tinospora cordifolia
AAGAAACCCACTTTCATATGTTTTATATAGATTCATGCGTGTACCCAGAGAGCCACTTGAAGGAGCAAGCAATATAAAAACCTTCCAACTTCCACTGAGTTACTGCAGCCATTGAAATAATACAATTGGTCTTGCGTTGAGATTGACTATAAGCTGTGTTCTAGTCTTTTACAAAAAACACACAGCAATTTTTTTTTTTTTTTTTTTTTTTTTGTAGGTATTACCCCATGCTCTCTGGTAAGAAAGAGGATGGCAAGCCAAGGAAAACTTTTAAGGCCTGCCTTATAAAAACCCTTTTTTTTTCCTGGTTGGTTTGTTCACAAAAGAACTCATCGGCAGCTACAAATTTAACTTCACAATTTTCCTTCTCTTTTTTTGGAAAAAGAAATTGTTCTGAATTTAACCTCAGGATTTCTGAAGAAAAGAAGAATACAGATAAGAGGTTTTTACCTTGTTTTCTAAAAGTAAACTCTAAAAACAACTTTTACCAACTTTGTTTCTGAAAATGATTTTTATATTTGTTACCCTATAGGCCCTTATCTTTTTTCCTATCACATGATTTATCTTTCTCTTCATCTTTTTCATACCACATCAACTGTGCCCTGACAAAAGAAACATCAAGTTTATGAATCCCTGCCGTTAGGAGAAGATTTAAAAGAGCAATAAAATTTTAAGTTTTAATGCCCAAATCCGCAAGCACTGTTTTGCCCTCTATATAACTAGTATGAGGCTTGACACAGGTCCCAAGCAGATACCAGAAAGCACCCACATTAATCTTTGGGAATACGAAACTCATCCAATTTGACAACAACAATCTATTATCAATAGTACCAAAATAAAGCCAAGAATTTTGGTTAGACATCTTACCTCTACCAAACTTCTTCCCTTCAGGATCCATTAGATGAGAGACAACAGAATCTCAGGCATCTAATCAGAAACAAACAATAATGAAATTCAGTAATTGTCAAATAAAAAGTTCACTGTAAAAAAGGGAAGCAAAAGGAAATTTGAGGAAAGATATCTATCACTTGCCACCCAAGCTAAGCATGTGTACAGAACATGTATAAATAGCACTACGAGCTACAATAAGTAGAGAGACTATGTTTCATGGAATAATAATTTTCGACATCAACCATAGCAACACAGCCCAAAAAGAAAAGCAGAAAGAAGTTAGGAGAAAACATTTTCATTTTGTGTTGTAAGAAAAACATGACCATAAGCATCCGAAGACTACAACCCCTAATTATATAATAAACAAAAAAAATCAAGCAAACACCCAAAGAAGCATACAAATGAAGAAACAAAATACAGTATATTATATACCCAATCCCCCACAACTGTATTAGTGCTAATGTGACCCTAGATGGCAACCTAACCGCAGAAGAGAAAGGGAACACCCCCCAGAGCCAGAACACGGGTGCCAGCCTCTCCTAATTTTGTCAATAACTGCTACCACTCTTTTCTTTTTTTCCCCTGATAACAATGCCTTCTGTCCCTCACCCAAAATAATAATAATAATAATAATTTTAAAAATAAATAATAAATAAATCTTAATTTCTATTGTTCGTAACACTTGAGTTTCATTAAGATGAACTTAAAGACTTCAATGAGCAAACAACTACAAATTAACTATCAGTTAAAACTCCATGGAAAGACTTGTACTCTAGAAACACTACATGTTTGGCTTGTTACTGAAGTTGTTCAACTTATCTCAATAAATTTCAAGAGGCAATAGCCAATGTCTCATCTGCCAAAGCATCCTGCACAAAAATTTACGATGAAGTTGGCCAAGAATTCTTTTTCAAGAGAAAATTATCGAACAGTTAGCCCTAAAGCCAATGTCTATGAGATACTACAGCTTTATTAGATATGCAGTTCAAGAACAGCTTTTTGTTTTGTTTTTTTTTTTTTTTTAAGATTCCGAGAAATCTTGTTTTGTTGAAGTGCTTTCATAAAATTTAAAAATATGTTTTAATTCAACTTAAGAACTTGTGAAGGAAACAAGAAAACAATAAATAAATGATTAAAAAAATAAGATTTCATTGTTTTCTAAAATGAACTCTGAAAACAACTTAATAAATTTATTTTCAAATAATTTTTACATTAAATTCCACAAGCATTGATGTCAAGGCGTCACCTAGACGCCCAGCGCCCCCAAGCACCTAGGCAACGACCAAGGCACTATCGGGAAGTGTTTTTTAAATTTTCTTTTTCCGAGAACTTGAAAAAAAAAATTATTTTAAACTCTAAATTAATAAAAAAAATTAAATAAATATCAAAACAAATAATAATATATTATATACTTTAATATATTATCTATTTTACACACACATATACACATACATAGACATGCATATATATATGGAGTGAGGGATCAGAATATAAATAAAAACTATTTAAAGAACTCTAAATAATTATTTTATAGTTCACCTTAGAGCCGTCTAGACCTCGCCTAATTCTTGCCTCACCTTACAGAGGCTTACCATCTAGGTTTGCCTTGACAACATTGCCCACAAACCCCATATCTTCTCTATAATAAGAAACAAAATGTAATAGATAAACCAGGGCACATCATGAACAAAAGATATACAGGACAAGCAGCCCTACTTCAGCCAGAACTTGGGAGCAAACACTATACCAAACTTCTCAAACAGTCAGGTATTCTAAGGTCTCTAAGCTGCTTCCATGCATAAGCACTCAATACATCCTTATACTTGACTATGTCCCCAAGAGATGTGACATAGGAGCAAGTCGTAAGCAAGTAAACTAATGACACAAATCATCTTTCATCTAGATCATCTACTCAGGAAAATTAATTTCTCAAATGTATGCTAACAACCGTTTCCAATTCTGTGAAAGCTACAGTAAAAAATTTATCGGATAAAATGAGATAGGCAGATTAATTATGACTATAGCTCATTGTCTACTCCAGAGTTCCTTTTTCTCCCAACATATGGCCATACATCTTGGTCGAGAATAAACATTACTGCACATCCTTTCTGTGGTCTCTCCAACAATTTCCTAGCATTTGTTTAAGTTGTTAGGGAGCATTTTAGTGCCTTAAGAAGCTTTTAATTGCAGTAAAAAAATTTATATAATTTTATATATGAGGTCTGACAGTTCCATTCATATGCACAGGCAAATAGTTATAAGTGCATCCAATTTACATATTAGAAAAAGGGGACCCATATTATTGTCATCCAGATCCCAAACACTAGTTGACAGCAGTAACATGATCCTAAAATGATCCTTCGACTTTTTGTCTTTTTCTTTTTCTTTTAGTTTGAACTTTGAACATCGGCTGCTCAAAGTACATTTAGACATTTAGTGGCAAAGAATGATTACTATATGCAAATTTGAGTTTCTTTTTTTAAATTATCAACAAAATGACCAATTAGGCAAAATTTAAAACCATAATTATATCAAAAGCACCATCCTTTCCTCTTGTTCCAAGATAAGTTTTACTTGAATTCAGAACACTAAAATTTGCCAAAATCACCTTTTCCTAAAGAGTAGGTTTTGGATTCCCAACTTTTTCTTTAGAAAATTTGTCCAGCCAAACCTAGCACATCCAATTCCAATCAACAAATTGGAGGTATGGCTCAGTGGCTTAAGGCATTGGTTTGCAAAATTGACATACAAGAACATTGTATCATGGGTTCCAATTGACATTTCCTAGAACAAGAAAGTCCTCTTAATTGGTTAAAAATTCAGTTCCAAGTATAAAAAGCAGAATGAGATAAGTTGTTGACACGCCCTAACCTTCATGATTCCTTTCTATGGAAACAATGGATTATAATAATACCTTAGAAAGGTAGAAATTGTAATGTAACAAATAACATAAAACAGAAGTAGAAACGTTTGATACACAAGTAGCCCCAAAAATAGTAGTATTTAAGACAAGGGAACTCATTAAGATGGAATCTCAATGAGTAAACAAGCCAAAGAAATAGAACAGTAGTAAAAGAATAAACAGAAAATTGATTCCCCTTGTAACAGATGCATGTTCGTTACTATGAAGATGAAATTCAAATATTAAGTCCATGACTCTCAATTTTTCTAAATCATGATGCATGTAGGTTATCAATTTTAAAACTCTTAATAAGAACTAAAGACTCTCCTTTTGAGAATAACATAGCCAATCATCCTGTTAAATCTATCAATAATTGGATCAACCCATTTATGTCATTGTTTGTTATTCTAATTCTAATGCATTCGGCCAAAAAAACTGACATATGCTTCGCTTCATTAATGTTCCCCACCATTGTAATAGTTTTATCTTCTAAAACATCTAAAAAAGTCTCCATTCTAACATCTCTGAAAATTAAAACTCAACATGAGATTGATGGGCACAAAATCAGATATATCACCAGTCATTGGGTAAATTTTAAAAGAAAATTTGTGAAATGACAACTTTTGTGACAAAAACTGACCCCCATTCCCTTAAAAGCTTCCTTGACTTTGCCTCTTCCTTGTTGGAAAATCTTATACAAACTAGTTTTCTAGGTGTTTTCCTTAACTATTCAATCATTCCCTACCAATGGTGTCAATTTATAAGTTGCAACCAGACAGAAAAAGCATCTGTTGCCTAATATCTTTATCCTTAGATAAACTTCATCAGAGAGAATTTTTTTAATCAAACTTTTCTTCACCTGCATTAGCATTCTGAAGGATTGTTTCCTTATTGCCCACTGGAATCCCCTCATTACAAAAAAATTAAAAAAATTAAAATCAAAATTAAAAAATAAAAAATTCGCTAAATTTTCCTCCATTATATTTATTCAAAATTAACCATTTGTTGCTATATCCTCCAAAGTAGTACACCATTCGCTTTCGTCCATTCAAAACGAACCCTTTCCACTTCTTCATAAATGATGAATGCCACGATACATCTTAATGCACTCTCCAATAACAAAGAATATATTGCACTCTAAGCAAATCCTCCTCATACTAGACCAAGAGAATCTAAATTCCTATTATCACAAAACTAAAATCAAAATCCCATATGCCTAAACAGGAATCCATCAGCAATATAATCTAAAACAAATAGAAGTTAGCTGTCTGAGGGACATGCTCCAGGACCTAGATGCCCATTAGTGACTTTCAGCTCTACCAAAGATCTCTTTTTCTTTTAGTTTATCCCAATTCTCAAGAACTTGTTTAAGAAAAAATAAATAAATAAATAAACCTAATGATCCTCTTTAGGACCAATTTGTGCCTGAAGAAAACCAAGAACACCAACACTATTACAAACAAACCCACCACCAAGAACCCAATAAAGAATCCAATCCAACTAGTGTGATATATACTGCAATCTTTATAGCGTGATGCAATGTGCAGGACCATCTCACTAATCCCCTTTTTGACTGAGCACACCATTGAAACCCATAGTGGAGCTTTATATTTCTAATTGCTTCTCATAACTGTATATGATTACATCCATGCTAATCAAATGAAAAAAAAAAATTTCAATTTTGGCAACTTGATCCCAAGCCCCCCTCAATTCCCCATAAAAAGAAACAAAAAACCAAAAAAAAAAAATCAGAAAGTAAAACAAAACTATAAAAGCTATTTCTTTCTGCCGATTACATATCACAAAAACTTCTTTACAGACTTTAGGTCGACATTACCCATCAATCAAAAGCTCAACTTCAACATGCCAAAACCAAATTAATCAGACAAATTAGACAAAACCCATTAAAATTCTTCCAGAAAGATTAATCTTTGAGGCAGATAGAATCGAAAGGAGCAGTAAAATCAACAAAATTGATAACTGAAACCAACCCGTCTAAAAAGATTGGGTCTCTATCTTTTATTCAGCTCCTATCCAGATAGACAGCTCGAAAAGAACCGCAAAACCCGCCCGAGAAAACCGAAGATCAAAACACCCCCTTTGGTTCAGATACAGCAGAGATTGAAGAATCGAGGATCTTATGACAACCCAGTTCTTCTTTCCCCTTGCCCTTGTTCGGATTCCGAACAACGTCCCGATCTGAAGCGAAAAATCACTGTAGCTATGGCTTTCGAGTGTACGGTGAAATGAAAAAAGAGAAAATTTTTAACTTTGATGCAAATTTGGTGTGGAGTTACGGAGCAAAAGGGTATCGATCAGAGGAATAATCCGAAAAATTTAGCAAATAGAAGGGATTGCTCGAAGTTTGACCTCTCCAAGAAAGAAGTAGTGGTGGGCTTTGGAACTAAAGGGTCCGAGCAAGCGTGAATATTCTTCGTTGTTTCTTTCTTTCCTTTTTTTTTTTTTTTTTGTTTTTGTTTTTGTTCTTTTTTTTTTTTTTTTTGGGTTGTTAAATAGAAGAAGAAGGGAAGCGTACATAAAACCGAAGAACTGAATTTTGCTTATGAATGGTTCTTTTTATTTCTTTTTTTTTTTTGGAATTCCTTTTTTGGAACTTTTTGATTTTATTTTGAAGAGAAGATTATAATCAAATTGAGTTTTCTTTTAAATAAAGATATAAAATAAATATTTCAACAATTTAAATATAATTTTCCAAGATCCAAAAATCTGAAAACATCAAAACGTTTTCTAATTCTAAATTTTTTTAATATAGTTTTTATTTTTAATTGAGGAAATAGATTACCTTGAAACATAATTTTAAAATTTGTTTTCTAAGTTTTATATCTTTAAATTGCATTTTTTTATAAATATGAATCAAACACAAACTAAAATCGACATATTTGTGAAAAGGGTTTTTCTTCTTATTAATTATGGAAACAACTTTATGGGAAAAATGATTAGAATTTTTTTTATATTTGGTATTTTTATTGTTTTGGATGTAAATTGAACTTTCAAATTTGTTAGAATTGTTTAACATGGAAAACTTCATAATGCTTATTAAGTGATATGGATAAGGAGAAAAATAGAGCTAAATAATGAGGAGTTAGCTTTTTGAAAAAGCACATTTAGAGCCCCGGATCAAAGATTAAGTAATACCAACATAGATTGACTTAAGTAGATGGTAAAATGAGGCATGGAATTCAAACCTAAGTATCAAAAAAAAAAAAATACATTAGTAGAATTTTCTCATTTTAAGTGCTACAATAACTAGTCTCGATATATACATAAAATTGACCGGGGAGTACATTAGGAAAAAAAAAATCTTTGAAAAAAAAAAGATTAAGTAATACTTAATTGAGTTTCAAGAGATTTTTGGGTGAAGGACATTAGGGTTCCCTATTTTTAAGATAAAATAAGAATATTGGAGTGGAAATTTCGGCTATTAAATAATTGTGGGAAAGTGAGAGTATATATAAATTTGAGTTATTTTTATTTGGTTAAATGTAATTAGTGTGATACTTGAGTTATTTACTAGTGTTGTATTATTTATGTTTCAAACATTTTAAGTTTGAATCCGTTGAAAAGAAAACTGCTTGAGAAGAGTGGTTGACTATTTCCCCTCATCATGTAATGTTTTTAAGTTTTGAGAAGTTTGAAAACTATTTATTTTAAAAAAATATTTTAAAATAAATATATAATTATCAATTATATAGATACAATATGGCAAGGATGGTCTAGTCCTTGTTTTATGAATATAATTATGGTTTGATTAATGATAATGACAGTTAAATATTAGTGAGAATTGTGTTTGAAATGAGATAATTAAAATGAGAATTGTTTATACAGATAAAATGTTGTAATTAGGTCTAATTGTTATTGTGACCGTTTTGTTTGGAGATGTTGTCGAAGATTTTAGTAATTTTGGGTATTGGAAGGGATGACATGTTATTTTTAGACATTATTATATAATGCGTATAATATCTTATGTCGGTCATGATGTTATCATATAGTGTAAGTGATGATACCTTCCTCATTAAAAAGTAAGGCTAACATTAACCGGCACTCAATGGCGCCCTGTTGATACTCATTGAGCGTTGCATTTATTAAACACCCATTGTGGGAGTTTTTCCCAAAGCTCAATGCTAGACTTTTTTTTTTTTCTAGGGGCTGCAATTGTGAGGCTGCTTGGCAGCTCCATAGACACACACACACAGATATATATATATATATATATATATAAAATTAAAATTTTAATAATTTTAAATTTAATATTTTAAATAAATAATTAAAAAAATATGTGATGACCCATATTTTGATGTACAAAATTTTTGGGTTTGATATATGTATTTTAAAAAATTTTAAATGAAATACATGAATTATCCTCAATTTTTTTCAATTTTAAATTATTTATTGCAAAAAAATTGAAATAATGGAAAAAAAATGTGATTTTGAGGAAATACATGGGACTATAAGAAAAATGAGATTTCTTGAGAGAAATAATTTTTAGAAGTGATTATCGAGTTTTTGGAATAATTATAAAATTTTTGGTGTAATTAATAAAATTTTTGGGAGAAAATTGAAATTTTTGATGGATTATTCAATTTTTAGGAAAAAATAATGGAATAAATAAGAAAATGATGTATAATTGGAGATTTTGATGAGAAATGGTGAAATGATAATTTTAATGATTTTAGAAAAAATGCAAATTTTCGAATATATATATGTGTGTTTGTGTGTGTGATTGGCAAAAGAAAAAAAATTAAATATAAAAACAAAAAAAAGAAGGCATTGGGGGCCTGGGCCACCCAGGCCCCAACAGGCCAAAGCTCAGCCCGCACGGGCTGGAAGCCCGTGCGGGCTCAGGCCGAGAAGCCAGGGCCCAAGCCTAGCGCAGGCGAGCCAGCCCACGCGCCCCAAAGGGCCCAGCCCTTGTTTTCCTTAGTTTTTTTTGTGCGTTTTGAGGGGATTTTAGCTCGAATTTTTGGATTTTTGGTGCATTTTCAGCCATCAAACCATGAGAACTCATGGTATTTGAATCTATGGTTTTGCAATCAAGCTCAACCTCAATTTTGGCCAATGAATGCTGCCAACTAGGTAGCCAGCATATGAGGTTGGAAGCCACTTGGATGGCCACATATCACTCATCTTGCCATGCAAGCTTCCCCCTCATGCAACAAAACCATTTCTTGAGTTTGAATTCTAAATATCCAGATCTCTGTAGCCATCTTCATGAACCCATATCTCCTTTATTTCTTAGCCAAATCCTTCGAATCTTAGCTTGTTTTGAAGCTTATACTACCCTCTACGAAGTCCCACAAGTGGTTTGATGGATCTTGGAGCCATCTGAAGCTGAAACTGCCAGGAAATGGGGCTGTTCACAAGGTTTCAAACCTAAAAAACTGAAAGGGGAGTATTGATCTAAACTTCGTAGGGCTGGTTCATACCCCATTCGAGGTCCGTTTTAGACGCACGATAGCTTGTTGTAAACGTTGAAACATCTACTTTAACTTTTTTTTGTACAAAATAGCAAATAAACTGTGGAATTGTGTAAAAATTGGGGCCAAAGTGGACTGCTCACTAACTGTTTTAACAGTTTCTGCAGGAAAACTAACTCTGAGACCAAATTGAAAGCATTATTTGAGGTACTTAGAGGTGTCCGATTAGACCAAGACCAGAGGCATTTCGAACCCCACACTTGGGACTACAAAAGGTAAAAGTCTTGAACCAAAAGCTTCTGTGGTTTAGATTTTGTATGCTTGAAAACATGCCTTGTTAGCTAGGTATTACGGACTTAGAAAAATTTCCAGAAACATTCTTATACACACCATGTTTTGGAGTAATGTTTGAGAGCAAATATGATTAGGGTTGCTTGCTGTTTTGAGTGAGACTTAATTAATCAGGATTCTAGAGTCTAAACTCTTGCAAAAACAGCAAAGAATGGCCTCAGATTAGTGTTGAAAATTAGAATTGATAAGTACTCAAAAACCATAGGGGATTTGATCATAGAATAATCTATTACATGATCAGAAAAGTGGGGGATTAGTTAACTGATCAAATGAAGGAAATTTGAGCTGAAATTTGGTGGAGAAGTCCTGGATACGTCAGTAGTATGTGTACGAAATTTCAGGGTATTCTGAAATTGGCAAGTAGGTTAGTTAATTTACTAAGTGACTGCCTATCACAGGGTATACGGGATTCTTACAGTCTCTGTTATTACACCTAGAAACCCTAGTAAATGATGTCCAAAAATCATGAATAAAATTCTGGTGAAAGCTTAGACAGAATAGATCAAATCTGAAAATTTTTACCCAAAACCAACGGTTGGATTGTTGGAAAATTTATTGCTAGGAAGTGTAAACCCAAAAGTTCCTGTGATCCAACTGAAAATTTTAAGATTAAATTAAATGGCCAAACCTAGGTGAATTGATTTAAAATTTGGTGGAAAGGTTCCTAAGTATACCTAGATTATGCCTACCAAATTTCAGAGCATTCTGATATGGATAGGTGGGTCAAATTAGGCAAACAGTCACCGCCTGTCACTTAAAATCCGAGAACACACAGTTCTTGATATCTCGGTCAAAGGCAAATGAAGGTCTAAATTCGTGATTTAAAATTTTGGGGAAAACTTGAGAAGTCTAGAACAGATATGAAAAATTTGATGCAAATCCGATGTACGAATCGCTCGCAGAAAAATCAGAAAAATTGTTGCGTAGTTAGGGCCTTAAGCTAAAAATGTAATTAAGTGTTGGGACTTTGAACCAATTTTGACCTGATTTGGGCATAAATTAACCAATAGTGACTAGGATGACCACATTGACTAGAGTTGACCAGAGTTGGCCGAGTTTGAGAGATTGATCGAAATGGTTCGGGTCGATCGAAACTGAGTAGGGACAGTGAGATTAGATATCGGGCAACTGTATGGATAGAACTGAGATTTGAGTTTGATTGATGCAGATTCGAGAGAGTACAGCGAGACTGGGCCGGTTATCGATGGGACATCGGTGCACAGGACCCAAGGTGAATAGTTTGACTTAGGTATCTTCTAAGATTTTTATTCCTTACATGAAACTTGTATGATATGTCATGGTTTCAATGGTTTCACAAGATTTAAATACATCTGATTAGTTTTGAGATATTTAGATGTACACGATAGTGAGACCAAGGGCTCAAGGTCCGAACGCGGGGTCAGGGTACACGATGAGATTTGACTCGAAGTCCGAGCGCGGGGTCAGGGTGTATGGTTAACGCGCCTAGCTTTCGACCCACTCAAACGACGACACTTGAAGACTGAGCGTGGGGTTAGGATGTTCGAGAAGCACGCCTAACTTACGACCCACTTAAGTGGCCAGTACGCTTGACTTACGACCCGCTCAAGCGATGACCATAGGTTGGGTTGTTAAGTTAATCTAGCCTAGATGCGTTTTTAACTATCATGGATTTGAGATGTTTTATGAAACTGTTGCACTATTTATAATTGTTTTTATACTATGTCATGCTTTCGAATGTCATACCATCTTTACTGCTCATGCATACGTGCATTGTTTTTGAATATTGGTTATGGATGACATGCTGAACTTCCTACTCACTGAGCCGCGTTGATTATAGGCTCACTACTCTATCATCATTTCAGGTTCTACGGCGGCTGACAAAAGGAAATGTGTAGTGATTGCCTTAGGTTCAAACACTAATAAGTAGAGAGTCTTATTAGAATGATTGCGAGAGTAAGCGATAAAGAAAGGAAGGCTAGCAATCATAAAATGTATTTGAACCTAACATACAAGACTAGTAAACTTTTA
The DNA here is from genome assembly GCA_030144865.1 of Tinospora cordifolia. Classification (NCBI taxonomy): domain Eukaryota; kingdom Viridiplantae; phylum Streptophyta; class Magnoliopsida; order Ranunculales; family Menispermaceae; genus Tinospora; species Tinospora cordifolia. The sequence continues at coordinate 11,590 of JAJIYU010003652.1, forward strand.
GAGTCGGGTCTATTTTGAATATATAAATAACCAACAGTCCAATTTAAACTACATATAGATATGCTACCTTGGCGAGGTACAGCACCACCCAAGCGGGGTAGACCACCACATGAGCCTAAGAGCCGACGCCACCACCACCCCCTCCTGTTCAACCCAAGCTAGATCATATACAGAGACTCAAGGCAGTGATTAGGGCCTCTAATGAGGTTGTGCAGGCCCAGACAGCCTTGCTGATGGAGAGACTTGACCGATTAGAGGCTGACAAACAGAGGGCCGAGGCCGTTGCACATCCTATTCCACCCGTGGCATCGATTTCCGAGCCACTAGTCAGGCCAGTAGTAGCACCCGCAGCCCTGGCCCAAGACAAACAAAGGGATGAGAGAGCCCATACCTGGCTCCTCAAGAGTTTCATGGACCTACACCCTATGACATTTAGGGGCGACATTAGCTTAGAGACAACAAAGGACTGGTTGCTCAACATGGAGAAAAACGCTAAGATTCTACGGTTATCTGAGGTAGACCGAGTTCTCTTCTCGACACATATGTTAGAGGGTGAGGCTGCTAGATGGTGGCGATCCACAAGGAGTATAGAGGGTCAGATCGCTACTTGGGCCAGATTTAGGGAGTTGTTCCTAGAGGCTTACGTTCCCGAGATTGAGAGGGAACGTAAGAAGGTGGAGTTTTTGAGCCTGCGGCAGGGGACCATGACTGGTAGAGAGTACACACATCGGTTCCTACAGCTAGATGCTTATGTCGGGGGGTTGATAGCTGAGCAGAGCGAGAGGGCCGGATTCTATCGACGAGGGCTGAGGGTCGCTATTGGACAGGCGACTTCTACATCCAAGGTCCAGACTTTAGAGGAGGTCCAGAGAGAGGCCTTACGATAGGAGATGGTCGGATTTGATGAGTAACCTGAGGTTTCTGTAGTACCGAGCGGTACCCCTCAGCCATAGTCACAGCAGTAGGCTGCATCGCAAACTCAGCCATCACACAGAGGTGGGTCTAGAGGTTACTGAGGTCGTGGTCGTCAGCAAAGGTAGAGGAAGAGGAGGTATTATGAGACGCAGTCGAGCGACACTCCCAGCCAGACCGCCACCTAGGCAATAGCACTTACAGCCACCCCCTATACAGACACAGCCACCAGCAGAGCACATTTCAGGGGGCCGAGGCAGGGGCCGTGGTGGAGGCCGTGGGCAGGGTCAAACATATCAAGGAGGACAGAAACCACCCCTTACATGTTATCAGTGCAGACAAGTTGGACACAACAAGGTTGAGTGTCCGACTCTTATTGGTAGTCTTAGTTCATCTGCTCCAGTTATCAGAGATAGAACACGGGCTGTCACCCAACCTGACCCAGATTCGACGAGGACTTTGGTGGAAGGTATCGTCTTGCTCTGTGATTCATCTCTTCATGTATTGATTGATGCTGGTTCTACTTTGTCCTTCATTTTTGGATGTGTTGTGGATAGACAAGGACTTAGACCAATTAGGACTTCCACTTGGTTGATGTTGAATATTGTCGCTGGGGAGCGCATCTACCCCAACATGATCTGTGAGAGGTGTGTGCTTAAGTTGGGGGACCTTGAGACCATAGTAGATCTACGAGTGTTGGAGTTTCTTGAGTTTGATGCCATACTTGGTATAAACTGGCTGGCTGCATATCACGCATATGTCGATTACTTCGCCAAGAAGGTTGTGTTTCAGATTCCAGGCCAACCCACTATCGTCTTCCAGGGTAGAACTTCTGATAGGCAAACTACTCAGGGCTGATTAGTGATGCAGCATGAGATGCATACCCTAGCTGGTATGACGACCATAGATGAGGCACCTGCATGACCGTCCATTGATGAAATCCCAGTTGTCAGAGACTTCCCTGATGTTTTCCCTGAGGATCTACCTGGCTTACCCCCTAAGCGAGAGATCGACTTTATCATCGAGATCATTCCAGGGACACGACCTGTATCAATTCCTCCTTACCTCATGACACCTAAGGAGTTACAGGAGTTGAAGGTCCAGTTGGAAGAGTTGTTGAGTAAGGGTTTCATCTCTCCTAGTATGTCACCTTGGGGCGCCCCGGTACTATTTGTTAAGAAGAAGGACGGGAACCTCCTTCTATGTATTGACTATCGGCAACTGAACAAGGTGACAATCAAGAACAAACATCCCCTCCCACGTATAGATAACTTATTTGACTAGCTTAGAGGTGCCAAAGTATTTTCGAAGATTGATTTGAGATCTGGGTACCATCAGATGAGAGTCAAGGAGGAAGATATGCTGAAGACTGCAGTTTGCACTAGATGTGGGCACTATGAGTTCTTGGTCATACCGTTCGGTGTGACTAATGCCCCAGCCATGTTTATGGACCTTATGCAGAGAGTATTCCGGCCATACCTCGATACATTTGTGATCATCTTCATTGATGACATCTTGATCTATTCGAGATCCCACGAGGAGCAGGCCGAGCATCTGAGGATCGCACTACAGACCTTGAGAGAGCATAGGTTGTATGCTAAGTTCAGCAAGTGTGAGTTTTGGCTATCAGAGGTCCGATTTTTGGGTCATGTGGTTAAAGCTGAGGGTATCTCTGTGGACCCTTCTAAGGTCGAGACAGTTATCAGTTGGCTGAGACCTACCACAGTGACGGAGATCCGTAGCTTCTTGGGTTTAGCTAGTTATTATCGCTATTTCGTCCAGAATTTCTTGAGGATTGCAGCTCTGATGATGAAGCTAACCAAGAAGGATACTCCTTTTGTATGGACTGATAAGTGAGAAGAGGCATTTCTTGAACTTAAGCAGAGGTTGACATCGGCCCCAGTATTAGTGTTGTCAAAGCCCGGCCGAGAGATGACTATATACACGGATGCATCACAGATAGGCCTGGGCTGTGTATTGATGCAGGATGACAGGGTAGTAGGTTTTACCTCTCGACAGTTGAAAGATCATGAGATGAACTACCCTGTCCATAACTTAGAGCTGGCAGCAGTGATATTCGCACTTAAGAACCTTAGATATTTATGGTGAGCGTTTCACGCTCTATTCAGATCACAAGAGCCTCAGATATTTGTTCTCATAAAAGGATCTAAACATGAGATCGAGGCGATGGATGAAGCTGTTGAAAGATTATGATTTCACCATTGAGTATCACCCAAGAGTGGATGATGTTTGATTATGCTTCGATCATAAGTATCCATGAGTCATCTACTGAGGCCAGAGTCAGTGCACAGATTTCAGCCCAGCTAGTTCAGATTCAGGAGATCACGGAGGGGCAGCCTTGTAATACTGATTATGATATGTTTAGGGCTTGGGCAAATGGTGCTTCTTGAGGAGAGTGGCCACTGGATTCACAGGGTGCATTGAGGTTCAAGGGATAACTATGGGTACCAGACGATGCTAGTCTAAGGCGAGGTGTGCTCGAGGAACTACATCGATTGAGATATGCAGTTCATCCAGATGCCAATAAGATGTACCAAGATGCTAAGTGAACATATTGGTGGCTCGAGATGAAATGAGACATAGCAGTCTTCATTTAGAAATGTGATTCGTGCCAGCAGGTCAAGGCTAAGCACCAGAGACTCGGTGGATCCTTACAGCCCTTATCTATCCCGAAGTGAAAGTGGTAGCACATCACTATGGACTTCATTACAGGGCTACCCCATACACAGCGGAGACATGATGATATTTGGGTAGTTGTGGACCGTTTAACAAAGTCTGCCCACTTTCTTCCCATGCACACTGAGGACTTAGTGGAGCGATTGAGCCAACTCTATATCAGGGAGATTATGAGGCTTTACGAAGTTCCCCTATCTATTGTGTCTGACAGAGACACAAGGTTCACGTCCCGATTTTGACAGACATTGCAGACTCAGTTGGGGACGAGGGTGAGCTTTAGTACAACATTTCATCCACAAACTGATGGCCAGTCCGAACGTGTGATCTAGATCCTTGAGGATATGTTGTGGTCTTTTGTTTTGGATTTTGGTGGTAGCTGCGAGGATCACTTAGCTCTATGCGAGTTTGCTTATAATAACAGTTACCAGTTGAGTATTGGGATGGCACCATTTGAGGCATTATTTGGTCGACCATGCAGGTCTCCCGCCTGCTAGGCCGAAACAGGTGATAGAACAGTCTTAGGCCCTGCCTTCATATAGGAACATAATGAGAAGATACAGAGAATTAGGCAAAATATGAAGGCCGCTCAGGACCGACAGAAGAGTTATGCAGATAACCGGAGAAGGGTCCTTGAGTTTGATGTTGGTGACCATGTCCTCCTTTGCATTTCGCCTCGCAAGGGGCAAATACGATTCGAGATTTCAGGGAAGCTCGCACTGAGATATATTGGGCCTTTTGAGATCCTTGAGAGGATAGGCCCCGTTGCCTATAGGCTAGCATTACCTCCACAACTATCGGGTGTCCATAATATATTCCATGTTTCTATGTTGAGGAAATATCACCCCGATCCCTCGCATATTATTGATTGGAGACATATTGAGTTGTAGGAAGACTGTATATTTGAGGAGATGTCTGTGGCCATCATAGACCAAGCTGCGAAGAGGTTGCGCAACAAGGAGATACCGATGGTACGAGTGCGCTGGCAGTTCCATTGTGCCGAGTAGGATACATGAGAGACTGAGAATTTTATGATCTGCCAGTACCTTGAGCTAATGAGTGTTGCTCATTGACATGTATTATCTGTATTACTGTAAATTTTTAGGACGAAATTTTTTGTAAGGATGGGAGGCTGTGACGACCTATGTTTTGATGTACAAAATTTTCGGGTTCGATATATGTATTTTCAAAAATTTTAAATAAAATACATGAATTATCCTCAATTTTTCTCAATTTTAAATTATTTATTGGAGAAAATTGAAATAATGGGAAAAAAATATGATTTTGAGGAAAAAATACATGAGACTATAAGAAAAATGAGTTTTTTTTATAGAAATAATTTTTGGAAGTGATTATCAAATTTTTAGAATAATTATGAAATTTTTGGTGTAATTAATGGAATTTTTGGGAGAAAAATAAAACTTTTGATGGATTATTCAATTTTTAGGAGAAAAAAATGGAATAAATGAGAAAATGATGCATAATTGGAGATTTTAATGAGAAATGGTGAAATGATAATTTTAATGATTTTAGAAAAAAATGCAAATTTTCGGATATATATATATATCTGTGTGTGTGTGATTAGCAAAAGAAAAAAAATATATATAAAAAAAGAGGGCATTAGGGGCCTGGGACCCAGGCGCTGGGCCTGGGCAGCCCAGGCCCCAGCCCGTGTGGGCTCGAGCCGAGAAGCCAGGGCCCGGGTGCTTAGCGCCCGGTCTTGGCGTGCGCAGGCCGGCCCACGCGCCCCAAAGGGCCCAACCCCTGTTTCCCTTAGTTTTTTTGTGCGTTTTGAGGGGATTTTAGCTTGAATTTCTGGATTTTTGGTGCATTTTCAACCATCAAACCATAGGAACTCATGGTATTTGAATCCATGGTTTTGCCTTCAAGCTCAACCTCAATTTAGGCCAATAAATGCTGCCAACTAGGCAGCCAACATGTGAGGTTGGAAGCTACATGGATGGCCACATGTCACCTATCTTGCCATGCGACCTTCCCTCTCATGCAACAAAACCATCTCTTGAATTTGAATTCCAGATTTTCAGGTCTTTGTAACCATCTTCATGAACCCATATCTCCTTCATTTCTTAGTCAAATCCTTCGAATCTTAGTTTGTTTTGAAGCTTATACTACCCTTTATGAAGTCCCACAAGTGGTTTATTGGATCTTGGAGCCATCTAAAGTTGAAACCACCAAGAAAGGGGGCTGTTCACAAGGTTTCAAACCCAAAAAACTGAAAGGGGAGTGTTGATCTGAACTTTGTAGGGCTGGTTCATACCCCATTCGAGGTCCGTTTTAGACACATAATAGTGGTTGTAAACATTGAAACATCTACTTTAACTTTCCTTTTGTACAAAATAGTAAATAAACTGTGAAAGTGCGTAAAAAACAGGGCCAAAGTGGACTGCTCACAAACTGTTTTAACAGTTTCTGCAGGAAAACTAACTCTGAGACCAGATTGAAGGCAGTATTTGAGGTACTTAGAGGTGTTCGATTAGACCAAGACCAAAGGCATTTTGAACCCCACACTTGGGACTACAAAAGGGTAAAAGTCTCGAACCAAAAGCTTCTATGGTTTAGATTTTGTATGCTTGGAAATATGCCTTGTTAGCTAGGTATTGTAGACTTAGAAAAATTTCTAGAAACATTCTTATACACACCATGTTTTGGAGTAATGTTTGAGAGCAAATATGATTAAGGTTGCTTGTTGTTTTGAGTGAGACTTAATTAATCAGGATTCCAGAGCAAAAATAGCAAGGAATGGCCTCAGATTAGTGTTGGAAATTAGAGTTGATATGTACTCAAAAACCATAAGAGATTTGATCATAGAATAATTTATTACATGAACAGAAAAGTGGGGGATTAGTTGACTGACCAAATGAAAACAATTTGAGCTGAAATTTGGTGGAGAAGTCCCTGGATATGTCAGTAGTATGTGTACCAAATTTCAGGGCATTGAAAATTGGGAAGTAGGTTAGTTAATTCACTAAGTGACTGTCTGTCACAGGGTATACGAGACTCTTACAGTCTTTGTTATTATACCTAGAAACCCTAGTAAATAATGTCCAAAAATCATGAATAAAATTCTGGTGAAAGCTTAGATAGAATAGATCAAATCTGAAAATTTTTACCCAAATCAACGGTTGGATTGTTGGAAAATTTATTGCTAGGAAGTGTAAACCTAGAAGTTCCTATGATCCAACTAAAACTTCTGAGATTAAATTAAATGGCCAAACCTCGGTAGATTGATCTGAAATTTGGTGGAAAGGTTCCTAAGTATTCCTAGATGATGCCTACCAAATTTTAGAGCATTCTGATATGGATAAGTGGGTCAAATTAGGCAAACAGTCACTGCCTGTCACTTAGAATCTGAGAACACACAGTTCTTGATGTCTCGGTCAAAGGCACTATCAAATGAAGTCCTAAATTCGTGATTTAAAATTCTGGAGAAGACTTGAGGAGTCTAAAAGAAATTCAAAAAATTTGATGCAAATCTGATGTATGGATTGCCTGCAAAAAAATCAAAAAAATTGTTGTGCAGTTAGGGCCTTAAGCTAAATATGTGACTAAGTGTTGGGACTTGGGACTTTGAACCAATTTTGACCCAATTGGCCCATTTTGACCCGATTTGGGCACAAATTGACCAACAGTGACTAGGATGACCACATTAACTAGAGTTGACCAGAGTTGGCCATGTTTGACAGATTGATCGAAATGGCTCAGGTCGATCGAAACTGAGTAGGGATAGTGAGATTAGATATTGGGCCCCTGTACAGATAGTACTGAGATTTGAGTTTGATTGATGCAGATTCGAGAGAGTACAACGGGATTGGGCCGATTGTCGACGAGACATCGGTGCATAGGACCCGAGTGAGTAGTTTGACTCAAGTGTCATCTAAGATTTAAATACATCTGATTGGTTTTGAGATATTTAGATGTACATGGTAGTGAGACTAAGGGCTCGAGGTCCGAGCACGGGGTCAGGGTACACGATGAGATTTGACTCGAGGTCCGAGTGCAGGGTTAGGGCATATAGTTAACGCGCCTAGCTTCCGACCCACTCGAATGACGACACTTGAGGACTAAGCGCAGGGTTAGGGTGTTCGAGAAGCACGCCTAGCTTACGACCTGCTTAAGTGGCCAATACACCTGACTTACGACCCGCTCGAGTGATGACCATAGGTTGGGTTGTTGAGTTAACCTAGCCTAGATGCGTTTTTAACTATCATAGATTTGAGATGATTTATGAAACTGTTGCACTATTTATAACTATTTTTATACTATGCTATGCTTTCGAATGTCATACCATCTTTACTGCTCATGCATACGTACATTATTTTGGAATATTCGTTATGGATGACATGCTGAACTTCTTATTCATTGAGCCACGTTGATTATAGGCTCACTACTCTATCATTATTTCAGGTTCTACAGCGGCTGACAAAGGGAAAGACGTAATGATTGCCTGACTCCTTGATGACTCCTGTTTCGGCTTCTTTTGGTTTTTTTCTTTTCATTTGAGGTTGGTTGTTATTGTACTAGTCTAAATGGTCAAATATATATTTTGGACAAGACTAATGTAAATGAAATACTTCTGCTTTGGATGCTTCTTACTTTTGCTTTTAAGTGTTCCAGTTATTCTGATATCGTCTGATTGTATGAGGTTTAGAAAGGGCTTAACAATGGTCGGGCGAGCTCGACTTGGTGAGAGGGTTCATCAGGCCACTGTGCCAGTTGGGCCACCCTTGGCTTAGAGAAGGGGTCCCAACAATGGCTCAATAGTAGTGGATGTTGCAAGAACAATGTACTTATCCTCTTGGTCATGGGTTCAAAACTCCACAGAGGCGAAATAAAATCCCAGAGGGGGAACAATACCTGTAAGTGAACACCTAGCCCAGAGTGCCCTGAGGGGGATTTTGGGGGCCCAATGAGGGGTCGTCACAAAAAATAATTGTTATATAAATTTAAACAATTATTTATATTTTAATTAAAATATCAACAATAGGTATTTTTGAAAAAAATGTATTTTACAAATAAAATATTATAATTAATGTATTTAATGAGTTGATGTGATTGTGATACCTATACAATATAGTTTAATAAATTGTAAACATTATGAGAGATCATCTAATGAGTGAGAGTTTAATGAGTTGATGATGTGTATAGTCTAATAAACCTTATATAGGTTTAACCATTAATGATATCCTAAGAGAAGAACCAAAATAATTAGTTTGATTGCTTTTTTTTTGTTTTTACCTTGTTTACTTTATTAATGGGTCTGTGACCTTTGTATTGCATACCATCTTTAACATTGTTGCAAAATGAAAGAAAACACAAAAACAACCAAAAAAAAAAAAAAAAATTAAGGGTAAATTAGTCTATGTACTTCCTAAAATTTAATTCTAGTCCTTGTCCACAAGATATTAGAATATAATAGATAGAAAATATATCTTGTTTTTGTCTTATTTATTCTCTATTATGTTTTTTTTATATTTTGTTTTTTCTTTTAATTTTTGGGTGTTTGTTGATCTTATCTAGATCTTCTGATTTGGTTGAAAAATTGTAAAGTAGAATTAATCAATATATATGTCAAGCCTGATAAATTGTAAACTTAATAATACATATATAAGGAGCAAGGAAACCCCTAAACAATGCTCCGCGCCAAGCTTATATAGTGCATGTTATGCTTGCTACAAGGGCATGCATACCTAAGACTCATAACAAGGCTCATATAGCATGTTCTCACTTTTTTTTTTTTTAGCTCAATTATTTTTACCACCCTTTTCCTATTTTTCATCATTTTAATTGTTTGACCCACATCAGAATTTAAATTATTATTATTTTTATCTCTTCATCCACCCATATTCTTATAATACCTCTGTCATTCTTAAACCCTCAATGTTTTAGGGTTGTTTCCTCTCTTTTACTCATTTCTTGTAACAATACGTATTTTTGGATATTGAGTTAATGGGTTTGACATGTATTTTCTTGTATCAATTAACAAATTATAAATAAAAATATATGATTTTATGAAAATTATATAAATTAATGCGTGTATTAAATGATAATACATGATTTTCAGCGATGGTATCATTTAATCAGTGTATTACTTGAAAAATTAAAATAAATAATAAATAATTAAATAATTATTTAGTGGGAGTTAAGTTAAAAAAATGAATGAAAATGAATAAATGAATGAAATAAAATTAAATAATGATGGCAATGTAATCATGAAATTAATATAAGGTTTAATAAGGGTTTATGTTTATGGTAAAAGGAAAATACAATAATAAAAATATGTATATAGATGGGTACATGAAATATGAAAAAAAAAAATTATATATTGGATAATAATGATGAGTTGTTGGATAAATGGAAGTGAAAATATATATATGTAGGAGATCATATGGAGGACTCATGGAGATAAATAGAGCCACTATTTTTGACTTATTAACAATGGGACTCACCCAAAAAATTTCTATATAAACTCTTCTCCTCATTTCCTTTCTTGCTCACATTTCATTCTCTCCTCCATATTGTCATCCGAGAGAAGAGAGGAAAAAGAAAGAAAAAGAAAAAGAAGATGGAAAAGGAAGGCGAAAAGAGCAGAAAAAAATAACAAAATGCTCGAGGATCTAATGCTTTGGGTAATTTACTTTTACCTCTTTTCAATTCAAAATTTTTATAGAAATATGAATTTCAATTTTTCTAGTGTAGTTTTCAATGACAGTGTTAGTCAATTGTGTGACCCAAAATTAAGGTGTATTTTTAGAATAAAAATACATAATATATATATCATTATGTTCAGATCAACAAGTAGAATATGAATATGAATACCCATATAGGCCCTAAGAAATTATATGATAGCTGAAAGTCGACACATAAGAGGTATGCCTATTAGCACTGTTTGAGTTGGCGGGTACTGAAATGATCAAAATGAAATTTTGAACTCAATGATACTAAAATCAAGAATTTTGGAGTTCAATAGATATTTAAATTTGCATTTATACAATTGAAGGAAAAATGTATAAATTAATATTATATGTATGTGTAAGGTTATATAATTGATTATGTAATATTATAAATATAACATTATCTATAATTGATGTTGTATAACATTATGAATTATTTCACATGAAAAAAACGTGTAACATAGGAAATAATTAATTTTTTCTATTTATTATATATTACAACAAATTTGTGAAGAGGTTGCATAGTGCATACCAAAAGCAAAACACGTTTTAATGGTGTGAGTTTTTGATATTTAGGTTCGATATCGGGAGACACGACCGATGATCCGGAGAGCGTCGGCAGTCGATCTAGTCTGTGAGTAGTAATTTGATGTATTTATTTAATATTTTATTCTACTTATGATTGTTGTATAATTGTATGTCACATGCATTGCATATTGCATTGAGATGAAACTTCTTGGGGGGATTCGTGTTCGAGTTTTGCCCAGAACAAAACCACTACCCGATCAGCCCCTTGTGTGGGCGAGGTGTCAAAATGTGGGATAGTATCGACTCACCAGCATTGGCCACTATGCCACCCTGATTGAGACGAGGCCTGAGATACGAGTACAGATCTTCAAATGTGCAGACCTGGCCTTAGGATGAAAAGTTTCGAGGTGTGGACATTGGATCATGATAGTTCCAAAATAGAGCTGATCGACAGATCTTCAGATGTGCTGGCCTAGCCTCAGGATGAGAGGTTGCAAGGTGCGGACATTGGATTATGATAGCTCTGAGATAGAGCTGATCGACGGATCTTCAGATGTGCCGACCTGACCTAATGAAAAGAGGTTCCAAGGTGCGAACATTGGATCGTGATAGCTCTGAGATAGGCCTGATCAACGAGTCTTCAAATATATTGACCTGGCCTAGTGATGATAGGTTCTGAGGTGCAGACATTAAATCGTGATAGTCCTGAGATAAGAGTGGTACGTTGGTACACTTTAGGGATATATTTAGATTGGTGCATGACACACTCTACTGGTTCAGGGGTGGCAACTGTACCACCTGGTTGGTGGGTCACTATCGTCAAGATACAACAGTATGGCTTGGTCGATGGGCCACGATTATCGATTGATATCGTAGTATAGCCTGGATGATGGTCACACCCGTCCGAAATGATAGTATGACCAAAAGATACTTAAAGTGAAAGAAGGGTGCCAAGTTTAGATACTGGACCCTATGTGAGAATACACATACTTTATACTAAGAGAGAACACACAATATTCTTCAGTCTAGTATACTATGAGAGAACATACATACATTTATCATAACTTAGTGCATTTTATAAACAAGAGTCATATGAGGGTAAACATAAAGTATTTGTCATTATTGATGAATCTGGATAAGAAAAAGGACTAAACATGGAAGTTGCTTGTTTGGCGGCTTTGGATTGTTAGTTGAGATGCACTACAAGCATTCACGTACAATACAATAGACTGAGGGATATGTGGCATTCTTAGAGATGCAATTATTTCAGTTGTTTCAATTTCAACAAACTAAACTTAACACAAATATATTTGTGTTATAATATTCACTACAACAATATTAATATTTAGCAACACTTTATTTAGCAATAAAAGTATTTTTATTGCTAAAGATTAGGTTTAGCAACAAAAATAATATTTTTGTCGTTATCAACATGAAAAAAAAATGAAATTAAAAGTAGTAGCAAACATTATTGTTGCTAAATAATAGTTTTGTAACAAGATCAGTAACAAAATGAAAAGATTATTGCTAAATGTTGGATTAGTCAACAGTAACATATCTGTTTCTCTCGTCGCTCAGCTCTGTATCAATCTCGCTCGATCTCCTCTCGCGATCGCCTCACTTGTCTCGCTCCATCTCTCTTCCTCTTCAGCAGCCTCTCCGACAACCTCGATGTCATCAGACGATGCAGAAGAGAGATCAATGACCGCCACTGAACGAGCACCTTTGCTGTACTTGAGCTCATCAAAACCCCCATCTCTGTTCCTCTTCGCCTCTCGCATTCTTAGTAACAACATCCTGTACCCCAAGGAGGACAGGGAGCAGCGGATTCTCCTCTTCGCTTGCAGCAACTGCGATCATCAGGTTTCCTCTCTCTGCTTCTGTTCACCTAGTTAGGGTTTTCCGAAACCTGATGTTATTGAATATAGTGTTTTGATCTCGATAACTCTGATATGGCTTGGCCTCTTTTTTTTTTTTTTTTGTTAAATTGATGCTGCTGTGTGTGGTTCACGATCTGGAAACTGGAATACACTGTATGAAGCGGAAATTTAGAAATTTAGTTTTTTAATTTCCTTAAAACAACTTGTATTTTTTTTCTTAGTAAATTCTCTGAAAACTATTTCTGAATCCTGTAAACCAAACGTGTTGCCTGTGTATACATAGTTTCTGTTTGGATACAGTAAACTATATCCATATGCGGCCTTTTTTCTTTGGAAATTCACTAGTTTCTGTGTGGATTGGCTTCAGTTTATTGTGTATCCAAATATAGCTGCCGATCTTGCAGGATACAGTAAACTATGTATACACAGTTTACTATGTATATCCATATGTGGACAATTTTTGAATGGGCAGGACGTTGCTGACAACAACTGTGTTTACAGAAATGAAATTCACCACTCTGTTGGGAACCGCACTCAGGTCTTGCAGGATATAGCTGCTGATCCAACTCTTCCTCGCACTAAATCTGTTCAGTGTGCTCAGTGTAATCATGGAGAGGCTGTATTTTTCCAGGTACATATTTTTGTACTTTATTTTATAGACATGGTTTGAATTTGGGGAGATTATTGAACGAGAACCATAACAACTATTTGTAGGTTCAACCCTAGTATATTTCAACTCTAAGAACCATAAGAACTTTGCACTATTTTTTCTCTTTTGAATTTGTAATTTATTTATTTATTTCATTTTGCTCACTTTTAAGCTAGCTAGATTTGGTGAATGAGAGTAGTAGAATCAAAAGCGCAAAGCCTTTAGTCTTGAACTTCTGGTATGTTTTCGTATCCTTCAAGTTTCATATCCTAGCTATAATTAATTAGTTGTACAAAACATTTCACTTAAACATGTACCTTCTTGATCATTTTTTATGTAATAACATTGTTTAATGCAATGTTAATGAATAAAAAAATTGGAAATGTTTGAATGCAATGTAAGAGAATAATGCATTTAATATCCACAATTTTTAACCTTTGTGTGTATTCTTCAATTTAGACAATTGGGTACACTTGAATGCAATGTGAGAAAATAATGTGAGAGAATAATGTTATGATATGCTTGATATGCCTAAGTTTACAATGTCATAGAATACAATGCCATTTTTTTTGGTAGAATACTACACAGTTGAAGAGATAATTGGATATGATTGAATGCTTTAATTGAAATGAAACCAGAACTTCATTTTCAATCTATAATGTATATCATGAGTTATTCTAGAAACACATCAACTTTACTTTTGGAGGGTTTTGGTTGTAACTTCTAGACACAAGAATTTGATCTTGTGCACCGTCTGCATGGTATACTGTCTCTATAGTTTCTGTAACAACTATAGAGACAATAGTTTTTATCAGGTTCTTGAAATAACCTTTCATTTTCAAATTGGTATATTCGTAGTAGCTATTGTAGTAGGTCGTTAAAGGTTGGGAAATAAGGTCTATTAGTTGTAAAAATAGACTTAACTATCAAAATGAAGATGATGAGCCCTTCACATTATTTGATTAGTTGCTTTTGTCCAAATAGGCTAACTGTTTTCATAAAAGCATCCCCAAAATTTATTTAATAATAGATTTAACTATTACTATCCAAACTTCATTCACTGTATCTATCTTGTTCATTCTCTAACACTTCTCAAAGTCAAGAATAGACAAAAGCTTGTTTTGATTCAAGAAGCAAAATGGTTAGTTTGGAGACTTTACGTTTTGTTGTTCTGTGACTTTA
>JAJIYU010003653.1:0-26118 GCA_030144865.1 Tinospora cordifolia
CATTTTAGTGCCTTTTCATTGTTATTTGGATTTATGTTCTATATTTCACCTATTATTTCCTAAATTCTAAGTCAACCGTAGTTGAATTATCTTGATCAAGTCAACATTTTAATTTATAGTTCAACAACCAATTTTAGGATCATATTCATTATTTAACATAATTTTTACACCATTCCTTGCTCACATACACATACTTTGGGCATAATAACCTTATGTTCTTGTAAGATTCACTAACAAATTAGTACATAGTTTGAGGGCTTAAATTCATAATTAATAAGGACCTTCAGCCACTTAATCGACATCAAAATAGATTATTTTCCCTTAGAACATGACACCTTCCACCGATGTAGCATGTCTCGCATTACAAGCATAAGATTGATGACCAACTATGCCTAGTATTTATTTGAAATCATTTTACGAAATGATGTTCAACTATGCCTAGTATTTACTTAAATCATATTTATCAGCAGCTTCTTATAAAGATATAAAATAAAATAACAAATAAAAATGCAACATGAAACAAAAAACAAAATAAATAAAAATAAAAAATAAAGCAATTGAGAGTGAATTAGATAAAAAGACAAAATAATGAATGAATAAAAATAAGATATTTATTTAAACTCTTTCTTTTATATATATTTAATAGACATATAGTAAAAATATTTTAATAATTTATTTTTATTGATTCTTAAAAATATTTATAATTAAAGAAAAAAAAGTTAAATTATATTTCAGTTTTTAAGTATTTAACTGATCATCTACTTTAAACTCTTTAGGTTATTTATTATAATACTCAATCCAAATCAAGCTGAAAGATTTGGATGGCCCCTACTTCCTATAAATGTTAGAGAAATTAATAAATAAGTATTTAAAATTTAAATTGAGAGGATTTATTTGTTCTGTTTGGACACGTGTCACTCTGGAGTTTGACGTGTCCCAGTTCCCTCCCTCTGAATGAGACACCACTCCAAAGAAACCACCATCTCTGCATTTTCCTTCCCCATGCTGGTGGAGAGCAATTTTATTTATTTATTCGTAATGGCGACGATAAAGACGATAATTTTTAGCCGAATTCATTCTTCTCGGAAAATGTTAGGGAATTCAAACACACTTTTTTTAGTTTTAGCAAGTCTCGCTTGAAAAAAAGAATTAAAGTTTGCATTTTGCTTTTTCTTTTCTTTTTTTCAGTATGTTTTTAAAAGAAGAAAATTGAAGAAGAAGAAGAAGACGATTGTAAATTTGTGGTTTTAATGCCTTTATATAAATTTTTGGTATGTAGGATTGTACCAAGTATAATAAGTATAATGAAAAATATTTAGATAATCTCATTAATTTGAATATTGTAAAAATCAGGGGTTATTAAATACTAAATATTAAAAGGTAAGAAAAGCACTCAATATAATAATTTATCCTTTTTAATGCCTTTTAATTGTAAATATGCTTTATTTTTTATTTTATTTTATTTTCATATTTGTTTCATGTTGCATTTTCATTTGTCATTTTTGTTTATTTTTTATATTTTTGTACTCACCTGTTGATAACCCAATTATAGTTTATCTATGCCTTTGAACTAGTTAATAATAAGGAGCGTTTCAATGTAATTATTTTATGCCATCAAGGCTCAAAGTGTGAAGAGATACTTTAATTCTTTATATTTGTTTGCATTATCAATCATTATCAACCATTATACTTCATTCAAAATTCAAAAACTATTTACAAATGAAATGACTAGCTACAAAAACAAAAATCTATCTTAAATATACATGTGTTGTTTTCTAAGGCTCCGGTTTGCAAGATGGCATGGTCTTCATTCGCTCTAACCATCTAACTTTATGTGTTAGACCTTGTATGATGTTGGAAAAGACCTTCAATGCAAACAAGGGCATACAATAAAACAATGTTATAAAAGACAATTAAGAAAGTAAAATGATTTTAGAATTAGTAGTTGATATTTCTTACCTTTAACTTGTCTCTCAAAAACGTCTCTGTCAAATTCCTTGACCTCAAGCTAAGCCTTAGCCTTTCTTCCTCTTCGTACAGTCTTGCCTTTTCATTAGAAAAAATGTTGAGAAGATTTTCTTGTTCTGAATTCAACTTTTTCACCTTTTGTTCTGATTCCTTAAGCTGGAAGGAGAAGAAGAACCGCTTATTGACCAATTTATACACATAATATATTTAACAAAGTGATTCTTGATTGATCTTTGCACAAGAATATAATTTTTTAAATTTTCGACAGCGAATAAAAATAAAAATTAACAAAAATAAACTAGAAACAAAAAAAAAAAGACATATTGAGTCCTTTAATGTACTATATTCATATCTCACATTGCATTTAATCCAAGATAAATAAATAAATAGAACGGACAAAAGACAGACAGGGATGTTCACTTACTCTAGTTTCTAAAAAAGTGCATTGACTTTGAATTTCATTTAACCTATAGAAAAGAAAACAAAGAGTTAAGAAAAGTTGAAACAAGAAATCCCAAAACTAATTTTTAAACAAATAAACAGGCGATCAAAGTAGAACAGTTACCTCTTTTTTAGTTGATCATTCTCTACTTGTAACTGGTAAAAAGTACTTAAATCACCCACCTGGCATCCAAGGATGAATACATTAACCATGCGATTTTCTATTTTAAAAATGCTTTAAAGTATTATTAATTCATACATTTATAAAATTATAAAATTTATAGCCCATACACGACAAGCCTCCAAATGGTTAGAGGATCGATATCTGTAAAATAGATAATTAATATTTACCTCACATTGCCATTGAGTTGCAGGTTGATCACATACTCCATTTGATGCGTTGACTTGTTGAGTTTCATTGTTTTCCTTCTTTACTGTCACATGCCCATAATCTGTCCTCCTGTTAATGGCGAGACACCCATTCACATGCTCAAAGCCCCTTGTTTCATGAGAGTTCATCTCTGTTCTTCTTAAAGTAAAATTTCTTGAATGTCCATGAGATGGTATTATACAAGATGATGGACTCTCTGCATCAAAAAGTTTAAAATTATTAGGGCAAAAAATGCAAACTAATACAAACCATCATGATCCATTAACATCTTTCATAATTATTATTACCTTCCATTGGAAACGGTTTAACATGATTTTTCTTTGGGCAGGAGTAACCAATTTTATGACAATTGTTAGACCTGTATGAAACAGTTGGTAAAAATTAACTAATAAGAGTTCAATCAAGAAAAAAATAAGAAATGGAAAATGACAAGATATGACAAAGAGAAAAACCAGTATGTCTTCTGCATAATCAATAACCGGGCCTTAAGCCTTGAGAGAACATTAGTGACCTCAAAACCCTGCTTATTATGAACTGGTTCGACAAAATTAGCCTCCAATACACCTGTAGTATTAGTAAATTACATTAACATTAATCCTAGTACTAGTAACAACAGGGGAAAGACCAACCAATACAACAAATAAGAAGTAATACCTATTACACCACGCCCATTACTTCCTGCAGGATTCCATATCCTCCAGAATGGCTAGAAAGCACAATAACAACAAAAAGTTTTAGGTCATCAAAATCCAATGAAATGCCTAAAGCATTACAAAGCACAAAAGAACAGATAAAGAACACTTAGAGACATACAAGTGTTATTAGTGACTAACCATATAGAATAATAAAGCACTACTAATTATCAATACTTAGCCAACAACAATGTTAAGTAGACATGGTACTTGGGACATGTTTGTTATAAATTAAAAAGTATGGTGTAACCTAATTAATCACTTAAGATCCAAGTTTTAGTCTCTGTGGAAATAAATTATATGACCTAATTGACAAAATAATCACAGTCGGAATAATCAGCTATGGACCAACTTTTAATAACTCACCATTTCGTCCTTAATTAAAAATTTTATTTTTTAATAGAAGGCTAACTTTGTCAATTTACTATAAAAGTAATTATTTTAAATCGTGACTAATAGAAGCATTATTTCTAAAATTAGTTTTTATAAGTTATAATAAATATAATTAAAATTATTTGTTAATAGTCACTTTTTTAACAATCACTTTTTTAGTTACTTTTTTGAAAAAATAATCTTAAACAAATAAGGTCTTTGTGAAAGTAAAGAGCAAGAAACAGACCTTTATGAGTCGATTTTTGTGGTAAACATTGAAGCCTTGAACATCTAGATGATGTTTCGCATCCTTTACAAATCCAATTGTAACAACAGCAACCATCTAATACACAAGTACAAGCAAACAAGGTATTAATATTCATTGATTTAATTGCCTTGAGCTTTAGTAAATAACAAATTAAACATGAGAAGCTTACATTTGGATCCTGTTGTAATTCACTGGCTTGCGGCCTGTATGTTACCTCTTGAGTGAACATCAAATCATTGGTTAAGTTGTGGTGTTCAACGACTTTACCACGCAAAATAATTTGGAATCCTGGTGGAAGTCTGAGATAAAGAATTGAAGCATAGCTCTGTGGACATAAATTGCAATAAAAAATATATTACGATTCAAAAGTATGCAAAGGGAAATAAAAACTCATTTAAGTGAAAGATGAAACCATCAAATAAGTACCCTTAATGAATGATTATAGGTAAAGAAGTGCATAGAATTAGGAAATCTGTTTGCCATTTCGATCTTCTTCTCATCTCTATCAACACCTCCAATTTGAATGTCCTATCACCAAATAACCATTACAAAAGTAAGTTGATAGAATTTTATACAACATGTGGCGCACAAACCATTGCAAATGAAAGTTAATCATACGATATATGGTGCAAGAAACACATTGATCAACCAATGAAAGCAGCATTTTAGAAGAAAGATTTTCTTTGAGGAAAAATAAAAAGACATACATGTATATCAGTCTCAAAGTCAAGTTCTGGTTTCCCCTCGTCATTCTCCCATAGATTATATATAATTACACAAGTACCTTGATCTTTCATCCGGTTGAACTGCAAAAGCAACAAGTCATTACATATAAACACTAGGAAACTTGAGTTAATTATAAAGGAAACTACTAAAAGAAATAAAATAAAATAAAGTAAAATAAAAACAGTTTCTTAACAGCTTCTAACAGAGAGAGGCAATTGTAAGCATGAAAAAAATACTGTAAATAGAAGGGTTTCAAAATTACCAATTCAACAACAAAATGGTGCAGTCAATATCTTTTACTAGATTAAATTTAAAAAACAAAACAAAACAAAAGATACTATAAGCTTATAGAAGTCCATCCATCACAACGATTAATCCCTTTATTTTTATAGAAAGTTGTGATTATTTGGTAAAGAAAAGATGACTAGGCTCCTTAAGAATTACTAATTGATTCAACAACTAATTTCAACTTAAAAAGTAAACCCTTCTCTCCAAGATTAATACTGATGGATGATAGGGCTATAAAAATTAAAACATGTATCAAAAGGTTAATATATGACTTGAATTAAAGGTCCTGCAAAGTGAAATAACTACTCTTATTAATAAACTGGCATGAATCATGTGGTATCTCACACCCTTCCTGTCCTTTCTAATCATTCAATTTATTTTTTATGCTTTAGCTTGTTTCTCTTAAGACATCAAGATTTATTAAGTTATCCATAAAACTGTAACAACAGTCCAATAATGATATTTAAACTCAATTTCAGATAAAATTTGAATGACAAATAGAGAGTTCTCCAAAATAGTAACAAATCTGATCTAAATGGGGGAAAAAAAGGAGATAGACTAAACTAGACACGGGTGAGAATACCCAAAAATATCACTAGATTGTTTGGCAGGTTTTGCTACAAGTTGACAATCAAAATGAGATGACCAAGATTTTGTAGCTAGAGATCAGTTTTCTTATTGTCATTTTTGTCCAAAAAATCTAGATCAAATAAATAAACCTCAACTTCACATATCCATCCGCCTAAGATAACAATCCACACCAAAGGACATACAGCTAGCCATTTACATCTATTATTCTTCTATTAAGTTGAATGAGGTTTACTAACATATATCTCAAACAAATTTTTGCACATCTTTTGGTAATGATAAGAAAAAAGATCCAAGTAAATAAAACATCACCTAACAGAGTATTATAGTAATAAAATTATAACTCAAATAATAGTTAACAAAGTAATGAGTAAAAAAGAGAGAACCTGACAAAGAAGTTCTTCCTCACTTGAATAAGGGGACCACTGCAGTATTGTCTCCAAATTTTCACTCATGTCAATTGAAGATGATGTAGTCACCTTCCAATCTTGACCTCTTTTCTCGTAGCCAAGCTAGTAGTTTCAATATCAAAATAAGATGCAAAAGCATAATAAAACTCATTAGGTAAAATATATTTTTTTAAAAGGAGTAAAATTTGAGTATCTAAATTCATCCCAAAATATTGAAAAATAACCACATGCAAACTTGTCTCATAGTTTGCAAACAAAATATGGAAATGTCTCCCTTCTGATTATATATTTAGTTTCAAGGAAAATTCATTTAAAATAACAAGTGAAACATATAAAAATGAAAGACACAAAATATAATATAAATTAGAAAAGTTCTTACCATCGGAACTACAGTGTCTTCCTTTCTTGTGCTTGTCAAATATGTGTAAGATAATAATCCAATGGTCTTTGTGGGACTATAACAAAAAAAAAAAAAAATACATAGAATAATTTTGATTTTAACTGGAAAGAAAAAAAAAAAATTGTAGTGTTATTATGCCAAAAAAAAAAAAGAAAAAAGAAAAAAACCAACCTCTTTCCATCTACTCCCAGACAGCGAGAGAAGACAATTACATCTGGTCCAAGTCTCATTGCACTTGTCTTGAAACCATTTCCATCTGATAAATATTATCACAATCAAGTCTAAAATGTGAGCTAAAAAGCTGCAGTCGCAGGTCTAGTTTACCAACATATAGAAAAGAGAACAAGGCTGGTTTACACTGTCCGATAACTCCCTCCAATTTGATCTTAGTAGAATACCCAAAAGACATGCAGTCACGCATTTTACGTAGATCCATACCACCACCATTATCTGCATAAGAAATACATTACAAATTCATGTTGTAAAAGCTATCAATTTAACTACGGAGTATGCATTGAACAGAAATATTGGAGAAAATAAAGAGCATATAAACACATTCTCTTCCAATGACTTGTGACGATCAATAAACCATATTAATTATCTTAATAACCTATTGTATATGATGGAAAAAAAAAAAAAACATAAAAGTTTTACCAATAGGCGAATGCTCTCGCCTAAAGTAAGTGAATGTGTTCAACAGTAATAATTTTAAGAAATGGAGTATGTGGTAGACTGCAACTCAATTACAGTGTGATGTAAATGCTAATTATCCATTTCATAGGTGCCTCTTATCATTAATGAAAACTTGTAGTCCTTTGCATAATTAATTTATTTATCTTTGGAGATCACTTCGGAGATCACCTGTTTATTTGTTTAGAATATACTTTGGAGATCACTTTTTTCATTCTTTTTAACAACTTTTTTTTTCTCCAATGGATGAATTAAATTAACAACTAAATATGTTACTAATATTTTTTACTGACCAAATTCTGAGCAAAAGGCATACTAAAACAAAATCAAGTATTTATAAAGAGAAACGAGAACATGAGCACAATACCTTCAATCAACAGCATCCTACTCCCATCTTTGGGATTTTTAAATGCATCAACATTAACGAATGTAGCTCCATTGGAGAACTGATACATACGACATTGTCATTTAGGGCATAAATAAGATAAGAAGAAAAGGTACAGCAACCCAAAAATTAAGATTATCATATTTTAGAAGAATACCTCATCTAAAGCATTGTCCAAAAGCTCAGCAATAGCTGTACAAGCAAGTTTCAACAGGAATAGATCAGTGACAAATTAAGGTGAGATCGTTTTGACTAAATTCAAGAACATGCAATTATAATTTTTAATTTGGTCACTAAACAAGAAGTACCTCCAAGAGGCCATTTATGGCTTGTTGCATTTGAATGTAAAAACATGGGATGAACCCTGGTATGATTTGAGTCAACTGCAAAGTAATATGAAAGAAAATCTCAACCATCCATGGATAGTTTAAAAAAAAAAAAGATATATATATGTATATATAAACCAAACATATATTCTAGAGAAAATTGAATTGTATGTTAGGGTATGTTTGCTTGATAAGAAAATTTTCTTGAGGCAATATTATTTTCTTAATATAAAATTTCTTGAAAAAAATTTATGAGAAAATTTAATAAAAATTAGTTATAGATAGTTATTTTTTAAATTAAGGTACATAAAATTTTCTCCATCTTTGAAGCCACAAAAATTTTGGTGCCCAAAAGTTATTGGGCTAAGAAAATATTTGAAAATTTTTTTTACTGCCATTTATCAAACAAAGATAAGAAAATAAGATTTTTTTTAAGAAAGTTAAAATTTTCATTAAAAAATTCGAATTCCAACAATTGAAAAGGAACACATGAATGTTGGAATATTACCACCATTTGCCAGTGAGGAAGAAGAGGAGGAAGTGTCACCAACACGATAACTGTAGCATTCCGCAGCCTTCCAAAAGCTTCTATTTATCTTATAAACTGGCGGAGGCTGAAACTCTAGCAGGGCCTCCGGTGGTGCGAACTGTGACACAGGCAATACTAGTTCCGGTGTATCAAGGGTAGGGCCAAAAAAACCATGAGACCAATAAACGGATTCCGTGTTTTCCAACTTTGGTTTCTTGCACAAAAATCCTTCGTCTGCACAACAACTTGACTCTACAGAATTTCTTTCAATTATTGGAAGCAATGGGAGAGGAAGCTCCGGCATCAACAATATTCCTTCTGATTCCGCCATTGATGCATCTTCAAGTACTTCCACTGGTTCTTGCTTAACAACAGACATCGAGTTCGAGTTAGATTTCATACTTGGTTATTTTTTTCTTTTTAACTCGACAGAATCTGAGACTTTGAATCTTGAAGAAGAGAATAAGATGAAAAGTCCACTGTTATTTTGAATCTTGAAGCAGAGAATAATAACGAAGAAGATGATGAAGCAGAGTAACTAATAACTGATTGAAGCAGAGTAACTAATAACTGATTGAAGCAGAGAATAACAACGAAAGAAGTTGATGAAGCTAAAAACTGATTGAAGCAGAGAATAACAACGAACGAAGATGATGAAGCAGAGTAACTAATAACTAACATCGATATTTGAGTCGGTACAGGAAGGTGTGGAATTGCAATAGGACTCGGAGTTCGAATGACTCCACTATCGTGGCGGCGAATTGACGATGCTGCCCTTGTACTGCGTCACAGATCGGTTGCCCATTACGAAGAAGCCCAATGGGCCTAATAGCCGCCTTGACTTCGAATTAAATAAGAAAAAACACATTTTTTATATAAGAAAATAAAATTAATTGCATAAATATTAATTTTTTTAATATATATAATAAAAAACTTAATATTCAAAATATTAAAAATAATTGATTAATAAAGATTAGTATACAATCAATTTGATATGGACATAACATTTAACTTATAAATAATAATATAATATTAATATATAGTTAGTATAACATTGTTATACAACACTGTAAAAATCATTTATTAATAATTATTAGTATAACAAAAGTATGTATATAGTCAGTATAACATTAGTATAATATTAGTTTATAAATAATAATATAATATTGGTATACATTTGAAATAACATTAGTAAAAACCATTAACTACCAATTATTAGCACACCAAAAGTTGGTATGCCATTGGTAAAACAACATCTAGCTTATAAATAATGATATAATATTGGTATATAGTTGGCATAACATTGATATACAATGCGGTAAAAACCATTAATTAACAACTATTACTATATTAAAAGTTTGGCAGTGATTCAAATAGTTCTCAAAAACAAAAACTTACACAAACTCTCGTTATATACGCTATCCCAATATTGTATTCGTCGTCATTTCTTTAAAGAAATATTAATTTAATTTGAATGAACTATAACCATGTAGTCCTATTCCTAATAGATTGACCCCAAAATAACATATCCAAATTATAAGAAATCAAATAGAAGCCAAAATTGAAGAATTTGTATTGTCCCAATTAATATAATATTGGTATTCAGTTTGTATCACACTAATATATAATGTTATAAAAACTATTAATTAATAATTATTAATATATCAAAAATTAGTATACAGTTGGTATAACATTGATATAATATTTAAATATATATATGAGATCTCCTTCCTTGGAGAAGCTATAATAAATATTGGTAGAAAAGTGAGATACGAGGTTAGAATATTGAATTTGATAAAATTGCAATATAAATGAAAATACTAATGCATTGATGATTTTTTAAATCTTTTTCTAATGTTAGTTTATTACATCCCAAATTTTCACATAATCTCGGCATAGCAATCAACCCTCCAAAGGGAAGAAAAACCACATCTTCCACAATCTTTCATGATTAAACTCTCTCACAGATTTTTGTGCTGACGAAACCCTGAAATCCCACAACTTCATTGTATGATCATAAGACCTACTAGCAAACAAGTCCGAACTTGCCAGTGATGGCAACCCACACTATAAATAATCGTTGCCCTAGAAAGCTAAAAATCTTCGCCTTCGAAATGACATCCCAATACATAATTGTAGTACCCTGAAAAATTGTATGAAATAAAATAATAATAAATGAAGATCAATTGGTTCTTACAATTATGAGAAAATTTTGTGCAATTTTAATGTACTAGAAATGAAAGCGAAATAGAAATAACAGAAAATTAGAAAGAAAGAAATGAAATAGAAAATAGAAATTTTGGAGTAAATGATGTATGATCCAACTTAAGCGAAGCAGAAAATAGAAATGGTTTTTGTGTAAGAAACACAAAACAAAGAAACCACGGTTTTGTAAACCAAGACTGTGGTCCTCCGTATGAGAACCGCGTTCGTGTGACTAAAGGAGTCGTAAGATCGTGGTCCCCTCATGGAGGATTGCTATTGCAAAGCGTGCAAGTGTACATGTTCGCTTGAGTATTAACCGGTGAGATCAGATATCGTCCTCAGGGAAAAATGGTTTGATTAGTGATCTCAAATTCTAATTTACCACTGATTTGCATTTTATCAAGACTCTAATTAATGTGATTAAACTCTTAACTAAAATCTCTTCTAATTGAAGTAATAATTCTATTCTTAGAAGTATATGTGTAATGGGTGTCTAGGATAGTGAATGCCCCTGCATGACCTGTGATTCTTAGTTTTGGTTATGAATTGTCTACACTATAAGTTTTTGCATATGTAATTGAAACCCTCTCCCGAGGAGCTTCAGTATTAACTAGATTTGTTTCATAAAGCCCTCTTCCGGGTTGCTTACTCAACAACCTAAGTTGTGTATGCAAAAATCCCTATGCAACTCCTTAGATCAATTAATAATCTCCCGATCAATCAACTAATCTAGGTCCACACTGCGATAACCACACTTTAGACCTATCTCCTGAGTTAATCTAAGGTATTGAGTTCATCATGTCTATGGCCAGTAAACACGAAGCATTAAGCCAGCACAATATGAAATAGTGTCTCTAATTCAATAATTGCAACTAGATATCACAAATCATGCATTGAACATCACATCCCAAACAAAGAGAAACTGATTAGCTAGACATAAATTTAATAGAAAACATTAAACTATAATCAAAGAAGTAAATCATACTCAAGAAGTGAGAATAATCTTCAATTCCTAATTGGAATACAGGTTTTTGCTCTTCTCAGCCGTCACAAGTGATTTCTTTCCAAGTTAGGTATTTTGGGCTCTAACAACCTCTTCTATTTATAGTCCAGCACTAAAAATCCTAAAAAATATGAAAATCTCGATAATCACTTGAGTGATCGCGGTCAGTAAAATCCTTCAGTAAAAATTGGAATCTTCTCATTCTGTCCACCGCGGTCTATCCTTTTTGCTCACAAACCACGTTCTGGTTACCGCAGTCACTAGATCACCGACCGCGATAAACAGTGAGTTTTTTCCATGTGGTGTCCTTCTTCAGCTACTGCGATCTTCAGTTATTTGACCACAGTCTTGGCATTTCTTCATGATATCTTCTTCTTTTTGCCTTTATATGATGTATTTTTCCTTTGTACTTTAACCTGTACCTTGCAATACACTCAATTTTCTTTCCCAGACATCATTTTCTTATAAAAGAGCTTCAAAACTTTAAAAACAAAGCTTATAAAGAAATTAAACAATGCAAATCCCTAAACTATATGCTATTGCTAATAATTGTGCAATTCTTCAACTAATTCTCCCTTTATTTCCTATAAAATGCAATAAATCACCTCGACTAATGTTAGTTTGTTGTGCAACTGACAACCACAATCTTCCTTCTTGTGACCTTCATGAGGATTGAGGTCCCTTGTGTAGTCTTGTGACAAATTTCCAAATCCTTGTTACGCAAACTTTACGTAACAAGAATTTGGTGCTTGACATTAGAAAGTGTGCATATTCAAAACCCTAATCTCTATATTTGGTGCAGCGGCGCAAGGAGGAAAATAAAAAGTTTCTTGTGCTCAAGTTCACAAACCTACCAATCATTGATCCCTGAAACTCTATATATAGGGCCTCGTGCTCACATTGTCTTCATCCCAAGAAAAACTGATATGTTCTTCTTGCTTTGTTTCTCTCTCTCCTTCAATCTGCCTCTAGCTTGATATTATTTCTTTCTTCTAGGGCTATTCTAAACAGCAATTGGGGTAGAAATAACAGAGTGCCATAGAAATTTTGTAGCAAGTAACAGAATATTGCTGAAATTTCATAGTAGCAGTTGAGAAGTTCTAAAAGTGATTTAACTAAGGATTCAGAAAAGTGAAAATACTGAGGTGGAAATGATTTTGAGTTTTATTTTATTCTTTTGATTTCAATTAATGTCCATGCTTGAATATACATGTTTTATCATCATTGATTATGCATGTAATGTTTAGACCTCACATGTTTACGTTTGCATATGTGTTATGTGCTATTATGATGCTTGTTAAGCTCACATGCTGAATTTAATCATATTAGTCTATTATTTTAGTTTTGTTATACTTAATGAAAGATTAAAGGAGATTATAACTACCTAACAACGTAGAATTCCACAGAGATTACTATGGGTGTTCTCAAGATGTAAACTTTGAGTTCGTTTCTAGTTCACACGAGTAAGGTCCCAAAATACTTGGGTAAGGTCCTAAAACCAATAGAATTTGGCATAAAGGATTGCCCTTTTTCATCTTGGACAAGTATTTTGATAAGAACACTAAGGTTAAATGTTTTTGGTCTTTAATACAACTTTAAACAAGAAATTGATTGAATCTTCTAATGTTTAAAGTGTTTATCTTGAATGTCTTACTTGTTGAAATAATAAGTTAAATGTTTAGAATGATCCACCAGGTTTTGTGCTCACCCTTCCATTTTCTAACTTTTAAGAAAATTGATAAACAGAGCCAGCATGATAGTCATTTAGGCAACATCTTCCTTAGAATATTTTATTTAGAATGTTTTATTTAATTGTAAAGGCATATTGGCCCAATTTTATTATTTAAGATTTATTCTGCTGTAATGGACTCAAAGGTTATGTACCTTAAAAGTTTTGCAAGTAATTAGAGATTTTTTAAAATACTTCTAAACGTTATCTTTTTCGAATTATGGCATAAATTTAGGTTACGTACCTTTGATTTCCAATTAATGAAATTATGTCATTATTAAGGTTTTGTACCTATTAATTTCAACTAATGATATTAAATCTCTTGTTGCTTTATTTGAAAATGTTCATGAGTTTCTAATTATATGAAACTCAAATATCTCAGAGCATTGGGATAAAAAAGGAAAGTGCGAAAAATAGAAATAATGTGATACCAGCCCACCTCTCAGCCGAGTGGTGTGGTCCACGTCGTCCCTCTCAAGCAAGCAAAAAGGGAAAGAATCGAATTTGGGGGAGGTGGGTGTGACAACAATGATGTTATCATCGCCGTCGAATACCAAATGCAGCTTATCAAATCATAGGTAGTCGACAAATTTTACGACGTTGATACGACCCTAGAGCTTCTGGAGGGAATTTTTGGTCTTCTTCTCCATCTTGGCATCAAAAATTTGCATGAGGTCGAATTGCCCTCTGGCAGCAAGAAGCTTGCTGTCGAGGCAAAACTTGGTGAAGAAGGCAACATCGAAGAATTTGGTAATTTTGGATTTTGCTTCAAATGATTGAGAATCGTAGGGTTATGAAAGCAAAGAACGTTGCAACAAGATTGTAAGGAAATATTGGGGAGAAATAGAGATAAGAGATTGCAAAAATGAGGTCGGGGATTTGGCGGGTTTCGAAAGATCCCTAGAATTTGGATTTTGGAGAGTAGGATTTGTTGGAGGTGGTTTTGAGTTTGGGTTTTATTGGAAGGTTTTGCAGGTATGTGGTTCTGTAATACCTCGAACGTCTATAAGACCTCCACATCACTGGTGAATAGTTAAAATAAAATAATACAGTAAATAAACAAGAAAATAATAAGACACTTAAAAAAATAACGTAGAATAAGTTCGAATAAATTTAAAATAAACATAAAAATGATATAAATTCAAAAATCACGAGAGATGCAAAGAAAAGACGGAAAAAGTTGAAATCTTATTAGTTATCGAGATAATGAAAGCTAGTGACCGCGGTAATCCCGAACAAACCCTAAAAACGAAAAGAAATGGTCGCCCTCATTACCGCGGTCAATGACCGCAGTAATCCTATAATTATCGTGGTAATTCTTGGGTGACTGAGGTAATCACGGGAGAAAACCCAGAAACGAACCAGGTGCAACGTCTTGGTTACCGCGGTAATTGTTGGATGACCGCGATAATTCGTCGTTTTCTAAAAAAATGCAATGTTTGCGCAAAAACCCTAGATCTGGATTTCTTGCGCCGCAAATCACTGTTTTCTCTCCTAAACCCTCACCAAGCATTCAAATCTCATTTTTGAACATTCTTTTTGAGTTCTAAGGGTGGTTTGAACTCATTCAAACCCTTCTCTACCCATCCCCAAGCTTAGATTCGACAAGAGTAAAATCAACAAGGGTGGATTTGAGTGGACGCATGGTTCGAAGCTATTTGTGCTAAGGTAGATCATGAAATTCTACTTGAAACCTTTCATTTCTTAGCATTTTAAGTCATTTTCCTAAGTGCAAACTTGTTTTTCCTTTGAAGCACACGTGATTTGAGGGTTGCAAGGCTTTGTTTTGGTATGAAGCGAAGAGGAAAGACGTAGATCTTGAAAGTATAAAGATTTTCTTTAGTTTAATGTGTGTGGTTGTGTGTGTATTGAGGTGTTAAACACATGTCGCCGATTTCGGCGCATTGCTGCGATAACTCATCATGTACCTTGTATTTTCTCTTGTTTCCATTCCGGTCTTGGGTAGATCGTGAAATATGTAAGGGACATAAATCTAGGATTTTAACCATTTTTTAATGCTTTAGAATCACATTATCTTCGTATTAAAATCTTATAGATTAAAGGTCTAAACTCATGCGGCGAGGAGTAACAGGAAAGGGGAAGAAGATACACAAGGTAGGTGTGATTTTTGTACTCCCTAGCCTTATTTAAACTTTGAATGCAAAACATGTTGTATGTTTATTTTCAATGAGCACTTAGAAGCAACTAGGGCAATTTTGATTGATCTTGGTTGTAATAACTTGATGTGTGTCCATGATGTTTGGTTACCTGTGCTATAAAATGTGTAAATAGAGGTTCCATGTGTTGATCTCCATGAATGGTCGAACATATCTGATTTTTTTTACTTTAAAATGTTGCATGTGATGACTATGTGTGAATTGGACTGGAATGTGCAATTAAAGAAGATTAAATTAATATTTAATAACTCTATGTACTGGGGCAATAATCGGCCTTTGCATGTCATTGTGGGTGTTCCTACCCGAGCTGACTGCAATAACTGATTGTGTTTTCGGACGGAGAGTCACTCCGAACTTTCATCCTTAGATTGTGGTCCCAAAAGGTAATCGGCCCACGGGCGTTACCTTCGGATTCGCTCTCGAACCACACAAGGGACACCGAGAGCAGGGCTCTTTTGGTCTTGCTGTCACAACCCAATCCTAGGCCCCCAAACACACTAATTGGGCTTCCGATGGTGATTCACAAGGTACTGTCTTCTCCCCTTGGGGTTTTCTCGCCTCCGCAGAGTTTCAAACCCACAACCTGGGGCTTAAGTATATAGATTTCGCAAAATCTATGTACTTAAGCCCCAAGTCGTGGGTTCGAAACTCTGTGGAGGCGATAGTACCTTGCGAGTCATCGTAGGTGTAAAGGCACTGTGGGCCCAGGATTGGGTTGTGACACTTGCGTACGACAAAATAACCACTATAGTGTTTGAAACGCACTAATATAATTAAAGTGATTACATGTTTTGTATTCTAGTTTGTATAATGCTAATGATGTGTAGGGATGATCCACTAAGTTCTCGAGCTCATCCCATTATTTCATTATAGGTGATCATTGACACTGCAGGAGTAGACCAGTCAGGTGAGGCTGTCATTTTGGTTGAGACTTGATTGGGAGGTTGTTACATTTTTCTTTTTGGTTTAATGTTTTACCATTTTGTTGTAAATAATTTGAAGTGGGCATGTGCCCTCCGTCTTTTAAACTGATTTACATGTAAATTAAATATTTTGGGACTTAGGCCAGTTCGGCCATGTTTATGTGTTCAGAGTATGCTTTAAAAATGATTCTGATATTATAAATTGGCTGCAAAGTGTTTTCTTTATTAAATATGCTTCCATTTTGAATTTGTAAGTATTTCAAACCACTGCATATAGTTTCTTAATAAATCTCATTTTTTTGATAAATCTTGCATTTGAAAGAATATTGTGTATTTTAAATTGATTTCATAACTTATTTGAAAGAAAAGTTTTGAAACATGAGATACAAAGAATGAGAACAAACATACGTGGTCTCCGGCTTTCGACTAACGACCTAAGTTTGGCATCTCCCGCTGAATGGCCGCATTGTCTCCTAGCACGGCCCCGAAGACTGGTCTCATAACAAGAGAGAGATACCGAGAGCCCGGGTGTCACAAGTTCTGCCATTATTGGTTTTTGTGATTTTTCGTTTGAAAAGTTGGGGCGCCTTGCAAAGAAGAAGAATAACAAAATATAATATTTTAGTAAATATTTGTTAAATTATAGTGTTTAAGAAAGTTTTGATATTTTAATAGATATTATTAAATTTTTAAAAAAAAACTATAATTTTCTATTGTTTTCTCAATTAAATAAGTTTAAAATGGATAATTAAGGAGTTGATAATAATAAACATTAACCCTTTGTAGGATAAATTTTTTGAGAAGATTACAGAAAATGTCAAAAAATTTAACTTAATATTATTATTGTTTATGCTTTTTTACTTTATTATCAATATATCATATGCTTTTTTACTTTATTATTGTTAAATATAATCAAAATTACCGAAATATATATAGTGACAAAAACCTACGCCGGCGAAGTTACCCCTGTTCACAACAATTCTTCTTCTTCTCCATTGAGCACTCCTTACTGATCCCAACGATAGCATGCACTGCGCAATTCTTCTGAGAACAAACATTGCAAGCGCTGAAACATGCTCAACTTCGAAGATCGAATCACCTACAATTTGAACTTCTAATCTGGTTTCATACCAGATGCTCACCTTTGTGGAAGAGATTAGAGATGGAGAAGTGAAGGATTTGAAGGCGGTTTCTTGAGAGAGAAGAACTTGGAAGCAAAGTACCAGAAGACTACAATCTTCATTATTCTTGTTATCGTCTAAAGCAAAGCTCCATGGCTATTGCCTCTGCTGTTGTTGTTGCCCCTGCAATTCAATAGTTGTGGGGCGCCATGTTCTGCACCTCCAATGCCTGTGTTCAATGAAAATGAAGGTATTGAGGTTTTTTTCTAATTAATTCAGTTGGTTTCATGTTCTATAGTGTAGGTATGCAAGTTTCGAGAAATAGAACAAAATGAACGTAAACAAATGGGGAAGCAGTTTAGGGTTTTGATAGCCGCCGGTTTGCCACTGTCGCCTGCTACTTCCTCTTCTTCTCATTATCTTCTCATCGCCATAGTCGTTGTAGGACCAGTATGCTCGTCACCTACCCACGCTTATGCTCGCGGGACGGTTGTTGTTGTTGTTCATTGATTGCCATTACTCCATCTACAGAGACAAAATTCATCAAAAAACCTCCAAAGACGAAGTTCCTGCTCTAATGCTACCGTCGCCTGCTGTGTCCTCTTCTCCTTACTCGTTGGACTGGTGTTGTTTTTGTTCGTCGATCGCACTACTCCATCCGCAAAGACGAAATTCACAGAAAAAATCTTATATCATATACCAATATTTTTTCCAGCACTGTATCCTAATTGTATACCATATACCAATGTGTTTTCCAACACTATATATCACTTATATATCATATTCTGATGTTTTTCCAACACTATATACCAACGTATACCAATGATTTTTCAAATTGTATATTAATATTTTTTCAGCACTTTGTACCAATTGTATACTATTGTTTATAAGTTAAATATTATGCTAGTGTATAACGACAATATACCAAAGTTATACCATTATTTATAAGCTAAATATTGTACCATTATAAGATTGATTGTATACCAATGTTATACTATTATTTTTAAGCTAAATATTATACCAATGTTATATCGATAATATACCAATAGTTGTTAATCATTTTTGTATATAAATGAAAATAATAGTATTTTGATAATTATTCCTATTTTTTTATAGAAATGTTTTTTTTCCCAAAAAAAATTTTCACCAGAAGCACTTTTTGAGAAAATAGTTTTTAAAAGAACTGGTCTTATTTATATTCTTTAAATTAAAAAAATCTATTTTTCTAAAATAATGCTTAAATAATTGTTATAGATATAATATATGTTATGATACACGTTGGTGCAAAAATTGATCAACTAAATAGTAGGAATTAGTAAAAATAAGAATACCACCAAAAAATTAAGAAAAAAAATTAAGAAATCTCTCTTTATTGATATTTTTTTTATATGGAACAATGAGCTTGTAGAAGTTGAAATAAGATGTCTTTTTATTTATGAGCAAGACATTTATAAGCACAATGCAAATTTGTTAGATTAGTAAACTTCCCTATTATGGTAAAATTATAAATGATAAGGAATAACCTCCTTTTAGAAATCTTGTAGATATGGCTAATCATCCCTAATTTGGACAATTTTCATATTTGCAGGCTAAAATCCTAGTGGATGTCATGTTATGGTCCAGTGGTGAGCTCAACTCAACCATGGGAAGATGTCTGAGTTGTCAGGCCGAGCTTTCATCAAACAATAGTCAGGTTTGCATTATGTGTGTCGTGTGTTCATCTTTAGTATAAGCTCAAGTTTTGTGTTCTCATCCTTAACATGAGCTCAAATGTCATGTGTTCATCCTTAGTATCAACTCGAGTGTCAAAGTGCAACAATAACAAGTTAAGCAAAATAATGTAACAACAGCAGAAGTCTTTAACATAAATTACATTACAGAGTCTAGTTCAACTTTATATTTTTCTTTTCAAAACTTGTACATACTGATTTAAAATATCAAAAAATAACAAAATAACAAAACAACCTATTAGGGATAGGCTGGAAAAGATCATGCGTACATCACGCCTTTCCCTTTTTTTACATCAGACGAATATAAAATATTAAGAGCAGTGAGCTTGATGTCCACATGTTGGCATTGTAGCATTCAATTATACAACAACCATAAGTAGAACAAAAGATTAAATAAATACATCAAATTAATATTCACATACTAGATCGACTACCGACATTCTCTTGGTCGCCGGTTGCGTTTTCCAATATCGAGTCAAATACCAAAAAAGCTCACACTGTCAACGCTTGTTTCGCTTTTGGCATATACTACGTAACCTCTTTACAAATTTGTTGTAATTTACAATAAATAAAAAATTAATTATTTCTTATGTTATGTATTTTTTCATGTGAAGTAATTCATAATGCTATACAATATTAATTATAGATAAAGTTATATTTACAACATTACATAATTAATTATATAACATTATATATGCATATAATATTAATATATACATTTGTTCCTCCAATTGTATAAATGCAAATTTAATATATCTATTGATCTTCAAAAATTTTAATTTTAGTGTGATTGAGTTCAGACTTTCATTCAAGACATTTCAATACCTGCCAACTAAGGTTTCAATGTTAATAGGTATACCCCCTACGTGACGACTTCCAATTACCATATAAATTTTTAAGGTCCACATTGGTTCAAATAAAATATATGTGTTCTACTTGTTAATATGAACACTATATATATATATATATATTGTGTATTTTTACTCCTAAGAAAAATACACCCTAATTTTAGATCATATAATAAACTACCTCAATATATATATGTAGATATATATTTGTATGAAAGAATTAATTTATGGAATTAATTCATATCATCATTAAATAATTCTCCCACTACTAAATATTTACTTTTATTAATATCATATCATTAATTATTTATTTATTCTTATTTCTCATTTAAGACACACATTAAATTATATAATATAAAAAAATCATATATTTTTATTTATAATTTGAAATATAGTTGAGTAATTTTGTATTATAATTATCCATGTGACATAAAAACAATAGTTAGTTATCAATTTAATTTTTTGAAATTTATGGGTTGAAGTTAATTTTGACTAAGTTCAACTTTGTTTTCTATATAAATTAGGCTTTGTCTACCTCTGTTTATCTAGTGTCGGCTAATGTATTATTGAGGCATGAAAGGCTGAACACTAAAGATAGACAGAGAGCTTCAAAACGACAATTTTGTTTTACTAGAAGTCATAATAAAAAAAATAGAGGCATGTATGTCTATGGGCATATATAGTTTATTCAGAAAACACAATAATGTTTCTTCCTTAGAAAAAAGCGTACATTAATTTGTATTATTTTCTGGGAGGCCCGTTTTCAGTTGTTCGGGCATTTTATAGCTGCTGCTGGCTTGTGCGTTAACAGTGCAACTTCATTCCAACCTGCTAAAGATACTTTTAGCTTCTCACTCAGATTATTATTTTTATAGTTCCAACATCGCAAACACATTACATCTTATAGTTTCTAACAGTTAGGTAGGACTAATTTCAGTAACAGGTCATCAGGTCATCTCTCTCTCTCTCTCTTTCTCTCTCTCTATCTCTCTCTCTCTATATATATATATACACACACCATATGTATGTCCTTGAGTTTACCATCTTTTTGCTCTCGTCTTTCCTTGGGTCTACAATATGGAACCATTTTAAAACGTATCAGCCGACCCAGTCTACGAATCTATTCTAACTATCAACGAATTTCTAAAATTTTAAGTGGAATGAGGATTGTAATTCTTTCCACTTCTCGAGGTACAATAACAGAGTGCTAGGCCATCTCTAATTTCTTGGTTACTTATTTCTTAAATATAATTAATTCAATGAATCCAAAATGGAAGAATATTAAATAAAATTAGTATATTTTACTTAAATTGATAGCCACGGTCACAATTAATTACTTTTATACATATTATAACGATATAATTATGATGATATACATTATACTAGATCTATATATTGTATAAGTTATAACAGGTAATCTCTATATGTTATAATTACCATCTTTTTATGTATATGTATTAGTTGTTTGATTATTTGTTAAGTATGATTATGTTTTTTTTCTTGAATCATGATCTTTGATTATTGATATTAATTATTATGTTCATTTTTTTTTCTTTTTACTTGATTTTTGTATCTTGAATTGATGCAGTGAGAGGGCAAAAGACTTCATCTTTTACTCTTACAGTGATCCTTGAAGAAGAGAAGCTGAAATAAATGCTTATATCTTATTTCTTAGACAAAATAAGTGATTATAAGTATATGTTATTTGCATGGGAAAGGAGATTCTATTTGTATTTTATGATTATGTTTCATGTACCTGATTTTAGTCACTGGTAGTACTATTGGCAACACTTCATGTGGTTGTAGTTGTAGGTGTTGTTGGACCCTTTGCAGAGATCCATTCTTCTGTATCTTCCCATGGTTATGCTGAATCAACAGGTAAAATTTTAGTCCGATGCAAGAATAAGAGACAGACCCATATTAATAAAGCATACACCTAGCAAACTTAAATTTTGTCTCAATGTAACATGGTTGAACCTTCTTTTTCAAGTTGGAATGGTTCAACTATCTTATTACCAATAGATACATTTTCATTTCCTGCTTGTTGAACGCTCTTATCATTAAACCAAACAAATGACAATTGATGTTCTTTAAGTGGAAGTATTCAGATAAACTATAGCAGGATCCATTCTTGTGGGCGTACCTTTTTAAATAGGGGTGGAGTGGGAGTATTCAAAAATACATAACAGGAATACATATGCTTACATTATAACTTTGTTTATCAATAAATAATCAATGGTTCACATGTATTCATAAACTATTTGACACTATATCAGTTGAGTTACAATTCTTTATATCAAAAATTCAGTTTTGTGTCTTTCTAACATCAATTTTATGTTATAAAGAATTATAACATATTTATTTTCATAGCAATAAAATATTTTCTATTCATTATTTTGTATCTATGAAGAATGTCTTTTATATGATATGTATCTAATTTTATACTTTAAAATGTCACAAAATATTAATATTAATTAATTTTATAAGAGTTTTTTTTTATGGCAACTAGTTGCTATTACAAATAGAAAAATTTTGTTGTCGCAGCTTTGCATGTCACAAATAATTTTTTTGTGGTAGGATAAGAGTTGCTACAAAAATTGTCAAAAATATAATATTTTTTGTGATAGGATAGTTATTACAAAAATATGTGTGACAACTCTTTTTGTAGCGTATTTTAAACTATCACATCGTTGCTACGAAAATGTTTTTGTGGTAGTTCTAGTACTACCACAAAAAGCATATTTTCTTGCAATGATTGTCCCTTATATAGCTCTTAAGTTCAAACAACATTTGTATAACATATGGTTTAAAAGTAAGTTTTGAAGGAATTTATTATTCTATTAATTGTAAGAGGATGTAACTTTTTAAATATTTTAGCTTTAAGACACCACCTAGGTAATTCAAGACCAATAATTAGAGTTTATGTTATAAGATATTTTTCTTCCTTCAAGTGTCTACATAGGAGGTCGGTTTATTTTACTCATTAAGAACAAGCATTTTGCTAGTGTATTGAATGTATTGTCTTCAATTTTTCATGAGAGAGTCCATCAGCTTAAGCAATTAAAATTACTGTAACTCAATAAATCCAAATCATGCAGCCAAGCAAAAGATTTAGCTAGAGCTATGGGTTCAAAGTTGAGCAACTAACCCAAGATGCTCATGCATAGGGGATTTTCATTTTAACTGAAAATAAGAAGTATCTAATTTTACTACAAGTAGAATATAAAGTATGTCACTACTAGGCTTTTCATTTCAGATTTTTTTTTTAATTACATCATAATTTTAAATATAGTCTTTGAGTTATTATTCACATGCTATAAAAAAATTGAAAATAATTGATTGAGTTGTACCAAGGTAGAGACTGTTGGGACATTGATTCGTATTAGATTTTTAATTTTATAATTTTAATTGTATAAAATTCTTCATTTTAATATTTAGGTTGTATTAGAAGTTTGTGCTATATTTTTTTTAATAAATATATGATGTGCAGATTATAGTGAATTGTAGGAAAATAGGCAAGTAAATCTTCTTTTGTTTTAATTTTTTTATATAAATAATTTTTTTTGGAGGTATTACTTGGTCAAAAAAAAGTTAAATTGTTTGATTTCACATTTAAATGTTTTCATTTGATTGAGTTTTACCTCTTTATTAAATTAAAAATTGAAATCAATTTTTATAATTTAAATTAGATTTCTTATATTACCAAAAACAATTTATTACTATATATGTGTAATTCAATGCACCTCGTTTAAAAAAAACTTTAAGTTTTGCAATTTTATTTTATTCTTATATATTTAAAATTTTAAAACTTTTAAATGAAATTTAACTTAGTTGATGAATTTAACATTTTAGTACAAAGCATTTTGCAAACACTACTTTCTTCAAACTTTTCACTCAAAAAGTTAAAAGAATTATAAGTTCTTCACATATTATTAAATAAAAACGTTATTTTCTTTAATTAATTATATGCTATAAATTAATCTAAAAGTTATAATTGACATAAAAAAAAAGGAAAAATAAAATCTTATAAGCTAATATTACCATTAGATTTTGCGCACACAAACAAAAAATATCAAGAATTATAATTTTTGCAAACGAAGTACAGAAAAAAGGTATTTTTTTAATTACATATAATAAATTGACCTAAAATATTAATTGATACAATAAAGAAAAACCAAATCTAGTTTAATTATATATATGACTAATATAATTTACGATTCCAAACTCGATATATCATAATCTATTAATATACTAGAACTTATAAACTGATATTTGAAAGTAATATTAAATTGAACTTTTACATTTAATAAGTAAGTTTATTCTTTTATCATTAAAATTCTAACATGTTCTTTACGTTACAAGATATTATCTCTTCTACAACTTATAATTCAAATCCAACTTAAGTAATTTGATCCTATAACATACATCACAAAGGCAAGTCTTGGATATGAGTTTCTTTTTTCCTCTTTAGGGAAAAGTATCCCATACAAGATTAGGCTTCTCAAACTTTTTAAGCTTTGAGAGAATATAGTCATTGTGAAACTAACAACTAGAGTTGAGTTGATGTCCATAAACGGCTCTAGCTGTTGATGTCCATAAACGGCTTTAGGGAAAAGTATCCTTGCATTAGGCCTTCACATTTAACTGATCTTAAATTTGGTCGTTATGTGTGCTTACGTAGAGTATGTGATAAAGGTAAATATATACATTTTGAAGTTTCTTGCCAATATGAGAAGAGCACATAGTCGACGTAAGACCATTCAAATAAATCGAACCTTCCAATGCTATGTATTAAATGTATTTAATTATGATAATAATCTCACATTAATTAAAAAATAAAAATAAAAAAACCAAAGAACAAAAAAAAAATTGTTTTAAAAAAAAGTTTACCATATGATGTAATTAGGTGTGGATCTTGAAACCAATATTGGCAAACCAGCATGTGTCACCAATATTGGTTTGCCAATATTGGCAAACCAATATTGGCAAAAATAAGACTCCACCAACTTTTGTGATTCAAATTTACAGTTAAAACAAGCATGTGTTCCTTAATTTTAAATAATAAAGCTAAGGAGATACTGCCATTGTAGCCATAATAGAATAATAAGGATATTCGAAATGCATGCTCATACATTGTCACCTACCGCTTAAACTGTAATATCCCAAAGTTGTATCAAATTTTTAAATTAAATACGTACATTAAAATAAATTATAATAACTAAATAAATAGATTTTTTAAATCGCAAAATCACATGAAATAAAACATCTAAAATATAGAATTTTTAAAATTTTTAGGGCACATAAAACCTGAACACAAAATATTAAAATCATAAAAGTGGAATTTGACCTTGCGATAAAATAATAATCTTATCAACCCCATGGCAAAAGGGTCATTTAATTCAAAATAAGACCTCAGAAAACTCACAATAAGATTTTCTGAGAAATTTGGGGAAAATGATAAGTGACATGTGATTAATTTTCTATAAAATGTAGTACAATTAAATTGTCAAGGGACATGCTCTAAAAATATTAAAAATTATCAAATAAATTGAATAAAAATATAATTTACATATCTGCATGAAAATCAATTAATAAATTTTAGTAAGTTGATACAAAAAATAAGTACAATTTTCATCAATAAAATTGTGAGAAATGTCCAACATATAAAATAATAAAAAAATTGATCCAAGTTAATCAATAAAAATCAATGAATAGGATTAAATTTACTTTAATTAACTATGGGCCCAGGGCTTGCATATTCAAAACCCAACATGGGGCAATCATGTGGGCACAAGGGTCATGTAACAAAAAGAATATAGAGCATGAGAAATCCCTATATGGCGCCATGCTCAAAGAGATCTAGTCAAATTTGGATAGTTGTATGAATAAATATTGTCCCAAATCATCC
>JAJIYU010003654.1:0-26227 GCA_030144865.1 Tinospora cordifolia
TTATTTTGTATATATGAATGCAATTTAATAAACATATGTATATTAGTTTGTGTCTATATATGTGACACTTTATTAATTGGCACATATATGTATATATATATATATATATATTGATATGCAATTAATTAATTAATTGGCATAGAAGTATATATGGATAGACATCAATTAATATTAGGTATGTAGTAATATATGGGTAAACATACTTAGTATGTGTATATGCATCATAGTCTTCTCTATTAAAATAAGAAAATAATATTTTGAATAATATATTTAGTATGATATTTATCAAACTTAAAGATATATGTGTAAATTATTGGTTAGAAGTATTTATGAAAAAAAAATGATGGATATATAGATATATATATAAGTTATAAAAAATAAAAATAAAAAATGGGTCGTGCGTGCAGGCCTGCGCGCTGAGCCATGCACATGCAAGCCCGTGCACACAGGCCCAGTGCGCACCTTATTTAAAAAAAAGTTAATTATTACGAAAAACCAAAAAAATTGAAAGAAAATACAGAAATATGAAAAAAAAAACCTAAAAATTAAAACCCAAACCCTAGCCACCCCAACTAAGCAAAAATGAAAGTTTTCCTTATTAGAAAAGCGAAAAATGATAGATTTGACTCTCAAAGACTCTATATAAACCCACCTACCCTACCCATTTCACTCATCCTAGAACAAGAGTTGAAATTCCTCTTGCTCTCTCTCCGCCTCCTTCT
This sequence comes from Tinospora cordifolia, assembly GCA_030144865.1. NCBI lineage: Eukaryota > Viridiplantae > Streptophyta > Magnoliopsida > Ranunculales > Menispermaceae > Tinospora > Tinospora cordifolia. Next base: position 723 of record JAJIYU010003654.1, read on the forward strand.
TGGCACCCTCAATCCCTTTCTATTTTCTTGAGCTATTCTAAATAGCTTGCGAGGTAGTAGCAACGAAGTGCTACAAAGATTTAGGAAGCGATCTTGAGGTAAAATTCTTTTCCTTTCTTTTAATTTATTATTTTGATTTAAATAATGCTTGTTTGTGTGTTTAGTTTAATTTATGTTTTTATATTGCTTATAACTGAGAGAATATGCTTTGTAGTTGCGTCTTGTACGATCTTCTACATCAGAAATCAAAAGTTATCTTTCCTGTTTGAGAGAATATGCTCTATCGTTGCGTCTCATACGATCTTCTACATCAGAAATCAAAAATTTGTGTTTTTGTTGATTTATGATGTTATACTATTGGTATGTTTAATTACTATTGAAATATTTATTTATATTGCTCATATACACAAAAAAAAGATTAAATAAGATTTTACCTACGTACTAGTACGGGGACGGACTTTCTGTGTTCCATGTACAATAAGATTTTTGAACTGGTTGTCCAGACTGACACCAGAATGGAATGAGTTTCAAGAATGATCCCACTAGAGAAGGGTTTGAGTTTCATAAGTGATTTCTCTCCCTAGATCTAGAGCATAGAGGTTATCCCTGTTCAGTCTAAATTACAACTGAAATAATATATTGTCTAAATCGATTTAATCTCTGAAAGTATTTAATATATTTGTATTATTTGGTTAAAATAATGAATTAAATAGATGAAATGATTCACTGGGCTTTTTAGCTCACCCCCTCATTTTCACATTTCAGGAAATTAATTTATCAGCCTACGTAGAAGGTTATTTATTAGGAATTCTTTTTTTATTTCATTGTAGGGCACGTGGGCCTGAGCTAAATTATTTATTTCAGTTTTGAATTTATTTTCCACTGTAATAGATCATGTACTCAGAATTTTAGAATAAATAAATAAATGATTTTATTTATGAAGCTATGAAATATTTTTGTACATAGACTGAAACACCCCAATTTTCGACCGGACCTCTGTTCACGAGTTGTCTCACGTGTGGATCGTCGCCCAATGAAAATCGAGATGCTATTAAAATTTTTTTCGTCCAATCAAAATCTTTTTCTTCAAAATTAACTTCATAGTATATTTGTTCTTAAGTCAATATCTGGGTAATTATTTATCAAAATAAAACATTAAAAGGCTCCTCAAAATATTCACTGGATTAACCAATACAAATCATCAATAATGCAGCGGAAATCCTTAAAATTATTCATTCAAACCAAAAATCGTTAACCGAGTAAAGCCATTTAAAGATACAACGACCAAGTTAGAACCAACAAAATTACATTAAAACAATTCAATAAAATATATAAAACTTAACCTTCAAGTCACCTATCCTGGACAACCTCCCCGTGAGGTATCCAATCAAAATGCGAGTCTTCTGACGTAAGTTACCGGACTCTAAGTCCATGTGTACCTGAAAGATGGAAATGGGAGTGAGCTCGAAAGCTCAGTGGATCGATCATATACATCACATGCATTATACAGACCCAATCCAAAACATTACAAACACTTTCACACATTAGGCATTTCAAACATTTATTTGTTTTAGTCGGAATCTAATACTGGAAGAGGGTTGAGATGCCTCTCGGTATTTCCTGTGATCTAATCTAATCTCAGAGGGTTCCAATAACCATCTAAAATTAATCGACACTCACATCACAGCCTAAGGGAATGTACTTACTGCAGCATCATACCGTCTCCCAAAGGCTTCGAGCTATTACAGTCAGCTCCGGATGGAAATACCTACGATCCACCTTGTAGCTCGACAATCTCAAGCGGTGGCATATAGGAGATGCCACCTCGATCCATTTCAGGCTTGTTAATCATACTGGTACGTAGATTCTTAGTAAGCCATCGTCTTATTTTAGTTTTACACACAATTTCATTCATGCCAACCATCACGCATATCATGGAAAATAAATCAACTAGTGCAGGCTATTCTCATGAGTAAATAATGAATCTAAATGCATGATTTCCTATTCACACATGCCATAGATAAATAAGGCACAATTTAAATGAATCGTCACACCATCATCCAGGCACGCCAAACAAGTTTCATCAATTTTATAACAAAATTCTAATAATCCTAAAACTATTCAACCAAATGTTTTGAATCTTAAATCTGTATAATACAAATGAGCAAAGAAGTCACGCCCGCCTGATTTCGCCGATCTTCAGGGCTCCTTGCTTTTTCTCGGGATCCTCAATATGCTAACATACATATAAATCTGAAATTTATCACTTAATAAAATTACTCTTAGGTTTAAATAATTTCTAAGATGATTATGAAATTCAAATATTACTTCCAACTAATTCAGGGTTATTCTAAAATTCTAAGGTTTGATATATTCTAACTAAAATAGTTTCTAAGTCTTCTAATTTCCTTAGTTAGAAATTGCGACTTAAATAACTTACTTTCAAGCTTTTATCATATAATCAGAGTTCTAGTAACTTAATCGTTGTAATATAAAAATTTTATTAATATTATACTTAATATAATTACGAACAAAATAAGACTTCTATTGGTCAAATCTGTAGTCTCATTCATAATTGAGATTTTAAATCTTTTCCTATTAATAAAGTTTTGTTAAGATTATTGTTGAGTGTCAATATCAATAATTTTCGTTCATTTAATTTCCTAAATTTAGATCCTTAACTACTTAAATAAATGATATTAATTTAAATACTTAAATTAGATACTTAAATAAATAAGTAGACATCCATGTGTTAGTTTTGTTCTTCAAAACTTAATATTTTATCATTATAAGATGGGTAGGTTTATCCAAATTTTGTTCTAATCAATTCATATCAGTTCACTTATACTATACTAGATCCTAATTCATATTAATTTTGGTGACTATACTATCATTTAGTTATTGACTAACGTACTGTAATAACATTGATCAAGATTTTTATAACTTCCTTACCTCTCTATTTCCAGCAGCCAACCGAACAGTCAAGAATCAGAAATTTTGATCTTCAAAACCGGTCGTTGTTCCATCCAACTTCTACAAAACGGCCACAACTCCATTAAAATCAGTTACTGCTCCAATTTCCCCCTGTTAACCGATGCACTAAGACAAACTAAAAACCAGTTTCGAATGCATCTCCAAACTCTGTTTTCACGATCAAAAACCCAAAGACGTCCCCAAGAATGAAAGAGGTTCTTGCAGCCGAACCCAACTCATGAATTTCCAACGATCACCTTCAACCACACAGCTCCCGTCGTGCTCTGTTCTACAATTCCAAACCAGAATTTTTTAGTATGAATTTGGGTTTTTCAATTTAATCCCCACGGTCCAGCATGCTCAATCCAGCTTTTACACACCCGTGGCAGTCCGTTCTTCTGTTCAACTTCTTCTTCATCTTCACTTTAATCCATCCAAAACAAAAACTAAATTAAACCTCAGCCCACAATCAACAAATCAATCTCTTTCAATCCCCCAACCAAGGTCATGTATCGCATTATTTAACCAAGACTTAAACCCAGAAAAATTCATCAACTCCTCTGTTTTGATGACCGAAATCCATTGCAGCCGTTTGCTCCTATCTCCTGTTGATCGACCCAACTGATGGTTTGAATAAAAATTTTAGATCCTTTCCATCAAGAAACTGCACCAGTAACAATCTGTATTTGCTCATCTCTACTTGTGATTCACACCAGCAGCAACACTCCTCCAAATCACAGCTGGACATCACGTTATTCATCACCATCACCATTTTCCTCTTCTCTGTTCAGAAAATAACAAGCCGCACACTCACAACAAACCAATTTCTGCTCCAATTCATAGACCAAATTTTTGCAGTTATATTTCTCTCCTCCTACATGCCCAAATTCGTTGCTGTTTCAAGTTTATTCTCCTCTTCTTCAATGCAGCAGCAGTACAGAGCTGTGTTTATCTTCCTCATCTTTTCGTTCTTCATCCCCTTTCCAGCTTCCTTCTCTTTCAACGTCCTTAATCCAGAAATCCAACTCTCTGTTCGTCATTCCTCGTCTCCAAAAAATAGAGCACCAGCAGTAGCAGTTTTCTTCTCCACTTCCTTCTTGTCCATTCGACCACCATAGAAGCAACTCCCCTGTTTTGTTCATCATCTCTGCATGGTCCGGTGGAAGCCACAATGGCAGCAGCAGCATGTTCTTCTTTCCTTCGTTCCACCAGTCCACAGCAGCAGCTGCAGCAATAATAGTAGCCGAACACCATTACTCTGTTCTCTTTTCTTCCCCCTGTTCTCTACTATGTCTCACTGCAATTTCATCTTTTTCGTTTCCATCCCCTGCAGTAGCAACAACCATACCAAACAGAGCACCGTTGCTCTAATTCTTCTTCTTCCTCTGGTCATGTCTCATAGCATCACAGCTGCTTCGTCTTCATTCTCTGCCTCACAGATCGCGACTGAGCAGCCACCATCTCCAATTCCTCCCCTGCTTTCTGTTCATCTTACCGGCACTTCTTCTTCACTTGCTTGTTCGGCAGTAATAGCAGCGGCATGCAGCAAGCTTCCTCTGTTCCTCTTCTCTCATTTGATTTCCCTCTTTTCTATTTTGATCTACAGCCAGCTAAATGTTAGCTTGGCTTCTTCCTAAATCTTCTATCGACCAGAAAATTCGAAATCGCCCTCCTCTCGGCTGTCTTCTTCAACAAGCCCAGCGCCAAACCAGACTTCTCTAGTTTGGCCGAAATTTGTTTTTTTTTTAACATATGTATATTCAAATTCATATACATCATATACATATATATATATATATTAATCTCTATTGATATGTATATTTTTTTCCTATTTGATGTGTATATTCATATATATACTAATCATCTTAATGTATATATATTCCTTAGTATTAGCTTTATACGATTACACACATTTTAATCTTTTAATTGTTCTAATTATGTTATGCCTATTATAGGTGTATATATGTTATCATGTTATTATTTTTCATTACTATGTTTACAAATCGATAAAATTCTCTAATACCACCTTTCATCATATATATATTATGTTATTATTATTCTTATGTTTGTTTTTTTTTTTTTTGGCTAACCCAACTGCTAATGATTTTTCAATTTATTAAGTTATTTTCACCACATGTCTACTCGCAACGTGGCACGATTATAAACGTCAAGGGTGTTACATAGACTTACATGCGCATGAAGCCTCTTAGAAAGAAAAAAGAACGTGACACGAGCTCATCTCACGGGGCGGCCCAAGATTATTGATTGAAAAAAATTATACTGTCAGATGACGGAGACGATGGAGTTCGGGAGGCTGGCCGGGTGTTACATGGACCTTGACCCTCCTATCACAAATGGATGTCAAGCCTTATTTGGTTAAAATTAAGGTAGCAAATTGGTTGATGACCTGGACACACACCCCCATTTCTTTCTATTTCAAGATCAATGGTTGTACAAAGGAAGGTTAATAATTGCAGCCACCTCCTCTACCATTCCATTACAATTCCATTGTACACTAGTTGGGGACCATTCAAGGTTCGTACACACCTATACACACACTGTTGCTGATTTTATTGGAAGGGGATGATATTAGCCATTAAGCAGTTTGCCAATGAATGCCAAATTTGTCAAAACAAGTCACAAGTTTTATCACCTATCAAGTTACTTCAACCCCTTCCCATGTTGCAAAAGATTTGGGATGATATTGTCAAGAATTTCATTGAAGGGTTGTCTAATTCAAATGACTTTTACGTTATTACGGTTGTGGTTGATCACCTTAGTAAATTTGAACAACACCCTTTTTTTACAACTCATACATTGGCAACAATTTTCCTAAACGAGATTGTTCGTTTACATCGCTTTGCTTATTCTATTATTTTAGATTGAGATAAAATATTTTTGGGTTCATTATGTAGGGAATTATTTCGCTTGTAAGGATCAATCCTGCAACAAAGCATGATTACCACTAACAAACCAGTGGCCAATAGAAAGTATTAGGCCATCTCCAACTCAATGCCAAAACGATGTTGGGTGGGCCTAAAATGGCATAGGGTTGCTCTAATCTTGTGCCATAGCCAATGCCATCTTGGCGTTGGTTTTTTTTATTTTTTATTTTTTATTGTTTTTTCTAGTTATTTTTATTTGTGTTTTTGTAGTGCATTATTTTTTAAGTTAGATTAAAATTTAGATTTTATATAATAATTAAATGATTACTAATGATCTACTAAATAATTTATAATTAAGTAATTTTAATTAATTTTAATTATTATACAATAAAATAATTATTTAATTTTATAGTGTATTATTTATTATTTATTTAATTATTAATAATTAAACATAATATTGAGTAAATATGTAAAATAAAATTTATGTATAAAAATATATTTTTAAAAAATTAAAAAAAAGGTAAAAATGAATATTTTGAGAATGCTCGTTTTCAAGTAAAAAATGGAGTGAATGAATTGGAGAAGTTACTGTTTAGTGTTGAAGTAACTTTAAAATGGAATAAAAAATTGAGTAAGGGTTGAAGATGAATTAATCACTATTTGGAAACCTATTGGCATTGTTTTGCTAGTTCCATTAACACCGAACCTTTTTTAGTTGTCTACAGTAGAGATCCCTTTGCTTTATTCTACATCAGTTCATCCTCCTCTAACGTAGTGGTCGTGGATTCCCTCTTCCAATAACGTGATCAAATTTTGGATCAACTTAAAGCCCACCTGTTGCGTGCCACACACAAATGAAATGTTATATTGATGCTCATAGGCGTGATGTGCAGTTTGTTATTCGCAATTTGGTTACTTAAAACTCCAGCTATTCCATTAATACTCCTTTGGTTATATGACCTTTTGTGCAGCTTACACCCCACGTCTTGCCCACTTGGAACTTTCCGCTACATCTTCCATTCACCCCATTTTTTAGGATTTTTTTAAATAATATAAAATTAATAAATTATTTTTAAAATATCCAACTTGCAACAGTGTTATGCCACGTGTGTGTACACCTGGCTATTTGGGGAGTCCACGTATGAAGGCGTTTTTACAAAAAATGCTTCATGGAGGCCTTTTTTGAAAAAAAAAAAAAAAAAAAAAAAAAAAAAAAAAAAAAAAAAAACAAAAAACGTCTCCAATGTGTTGAGCAAGTGGAGGTGTTTTTGAAAAAATGCCTCCATTTGCTCAAATTTAAAACCCATTCCAGCAGTAAAAATTGAGCAAGTAAAAACCCAAATACAGCAAGTAAAATGTCTTTCGTTTTTTGCCCTAGCCATGAAGACCGCTATCGTTCCGTTTTCATGAAGTGGTGGTCGCCATCACAATGAAGTCGTTGTTTCCATTACTCTTCTGTCCACCATTTGTAGGTGGAAAAAATATTGGAGCCAGCAACAGAAATCTTTTCTCACCATTCGTTTTTATTTTTCATTATATTTGATTGAGAATGTGTGTTTCGCTACCCTCATCCACCTTTTCCTAATCCTACTATATTCTTTTTCTCTTCAAAAGGCATCAAATTGTTTTCAACCTATGTCGCAGTGTAAATTTTCAAGTAGGTATTGAATCTACCCTTTGTTCTTTGTAAGTGTTGGTTTATTCGTGTTCTGATCTTAAGGATAGAATCATGTAGGCATCACAAGCGTTCGGTGGCTGAGAAATTAGGAGTTGAAGTTGCAAGTTTGGAACTCGAGTTCACCAAGAAGATACTCTCTATTGATGCTAAGAACTATCATACTTGGTCACACAGGCAGGTATATTGCATACCTTTTCAAAAAATTTCTTCTTTTTTAATTTTTTTTTATTTTCATGAGGCTAAGACTAGACGCTCAGGTGGCCTACCCACAAAAACCAAACCTTCTTTTTCATGTTCTTCATCTTGAGATTTTTGTCATTTCATCTAAGCAATGAACTCATGAAGTGTGAAGTAATTGAGCAATCTCCTACAGAAACAATATATCTTGTAACTATAACTTGATATAAATGAGGTAGTTTTGAGTTATAATGCTTTCTATTTTTCTATACTCCTATGCTAAGCCAGGTAAATTCATTTAGAAAGTCTCTGCCATTAACAAGTAATGCTGCATTTCTTTTCTAAATGCAAGAAACTTATTATTAGTACAATGAGGACACTTGTTCTATTCTTAAGCCAAACATCATTGGGTTTGCTAAACGATTTTACCATTCAACGACTCCCACCTTTGACTTTATTATGCCTGATATTTCTTACTCTTCTCATAATCAAACATGTGGCTTGAACAATCTAGAGATATAAGCGGACCTAACTAAATGAAAATCATCCAAAATAGCCTTTAGCTCCTTCAGGCAATGATGACACAGACATTTCTATTTTTTATTCTCAAAGAATCTAATAGTCAATGCAAGCATTGTCCATGCATGGGTTATTCTCACTGTGAAGTCATCCATTGATTATAGTACATTTATTTTATTTGATATTTTCCATTTCTCTTGCTTTTTTTCTTTAAATCTCTTGATTTTGATTATTTAAATAATACTTGTGTTAGCAAATCAATAAGTAGTGGGAGTCTGATTCATTAAAATTTTAGATTTTGGATCTTTTTCTTGATTCATATTTTTTTTGGTTTTTTTAAACATAGAACATATTTTAGCATGAATCCTTTCCAATAAGAGAGTACGATGAAAAGATATTTGTTAATTACAAAATTAGTAAGTGGTTTTAAGTAATATTAGAATTTCATCCTATTAAAATAATTGGAAAGTAGTTTTATATAAGTTGTTGTATTACAATTACAATTAGAGAGTTATCTGAGAGCTTTATATAACAATATGATAATTTATATTTCCTATTTTTGAAAGGCATTGTGGTGATTGCCATGTTATATTGTAATTCTCATACTGTCCATTTTTTTTATAATATTATTTTTCGATTTATTGTGGTAATTATGCATGTGAACATAGATGGAAGACAGATTTATTTCAGTGTTATGTTATTCTAATGGAAAAGTAGTATCCAACGCCCAAGGTGTATCGTATGATAGTATGCTAGCTAGCATTACAAGAGTTTTATTTGGTGTTGGATTTGAAGAGTTTGAAAGAACCATTCATAATGTACCACAAATATCTAATGGAACAACAATCAACATGACATATAGATATCCTTTGGTTTATGGTGTTGGAACGGTAAACCTTATAAGTTTTTCAATCACAAATGATAAAAGTTTAAGAAATATATTTGTTATGTTGCGAGAGATGCCACCACCTAATAATATGGAGATTTATGTTGATGTTATCGGTGGGCTTCCAACTCATCGTCATGCAAATAATTTATCAAGGAATGAAAACTATGTTGTATGTAATGCACCAAGATCATCAGAGGATGTTGGTCCAAGTACAATATCACCTATTGCCCCGTTAACACATTTACATGATGGTTATTGCGATTTTGATGATGATGGTGATAATGATAACGATGACGATTACATGGAGAAAGCAGTACTAATTCGGAAGGTGACAATGATAATGATGAAGCGGCAAAGAGGTTTAATCATGTTCATTTTGGGCATACATTAATGAGGATGATAGATCAAGATGAGTCTATGAACTGACCGGCGTTATCAGATGATGTTCACTTTGGGTTAAGTATGGAAGACAATGAATCACAAGACATTCCATTGCATTATCAAAACGATACACCCCAACACACCATGTAAGGATATGAGGTCCCATCTCCAAGCTTTATGGAACTTAGTATGCGAGCTTTAACACCTATGTCAGATGACCACAATAGTATAAGTTTGGGTTAGAATGAGACATATGACATCTGCAAAGGGCTAACATTTTCTAGTAAAGATGACTTACAGTACACAGTGACTCTATTGGTCTGTAAGATGCAAGAAATGAAAAGATGGTTGCCAATGGAAGGTTAGGGTCGCTAAGCTTTCATGCTTTCATGTAAAAGCAGTGTGTCAATATGCTGGTCTTGATTGTGACGCATATATAGAAAAGTGTTATGAGCTACACTTTCATCCAATTCCACATGAATTTTATTGGTCTCCTTGTAGCCTTGCATGTAAAGTGTATCCAAATTATCACTATGTTCACAAATCAGGACGACTAAGGACATCACGAATAACTAATGAGATGGATGTACAAGAGCCGTCTTCGAGGATTTATTGTGGTCATTGTGGACACAAGGGCCATAATTGACGTAGTTGTCTAAGTCATCGTAGAAATATAAATTGAACTTTTGTATTATATTGTTTCATTTTTTTATAAGAACTTAATGTTGTGCGACAATGTTTTGGTATTTTCTTTTATATTTCACCTACATTAAAATTTATTTTTTCATTATTTATGCTTCGTTTTAACGCACATACTGTAGTTTTAGATGGATCCAAGGCCTATAGATTCATTCACGTTGACGCTTCAAGGATGTATCATTCTACTTTTATTTGGGAGGGACAGGTGCTTAAGTTATTATTCTAAGTAGTTGTTTTATTTTTTTTTAACTACTAACAATGTCTTTGTTATGTTGCAGGACTTACTTGAGTTACACTGTCATTGCAGACAAGCAGTAATTGATCGTACGTTTTCCCTGGATGATCATATTATCCCCCATTTACAGAGAACAAGATTATATGGGCTTGTACGCCTCGAGTTTATAGAGTTGGATTGGCACTTGATCACTGCATTGGTTGAACGATGGAGACAAGAGACTCATACATTTCATTTAGTGGTGGGTGAGGCGACCATCACTCTACAGGATGTTGAGGTTGTATTGGGCCTTCCTGTTGATGGGCTTCTTATTACCAAGTCGACGGATTTAGATTATGATGATATTTGTTTTGAGTTGCTAGGATTTTTTTAGAGGGAACGAATAGATGGAGTAGTCATCTGAAACCATCGGTACTTGTTCAGAGAGTGACATTACCTTCAAATGCCACAACTATTCAAGTTGATCGATATGCGAGGGCGTATACTATGCAATTAATTGGAGGTTATTTCTTTTTAGATCAGTCAAACAATTTAGTACACTTAGAATATTTGTCATTACTTATTGATTTTGACCAAGCAGGCAAATATTCATGGGGTAGTGCTACATTAGCATGGTTGTATCGTTAGATGTGTCGAGCAGTAAATTATGAGAAGAAAGGAGTATCTGGTGCGCTGATTTTATTACAGTTATGGGCATGAGACCGATTTCCTTTTCTATCTCCACAAAGACGGGACAATATTAGTAATGATCATCATGCTCATCTACCATTACCACCGCCATTAGGATATAGATAATGTGAAATGATAGCTAACCTCTATAACCCTAACATTAACAGCGTTAACACTTAAATTTGTTTTTTATGTGTTTGTATTTGTATTGCAAGTGGAGAAATGTGTTAGTGACCACACATTTTCCAATGCATGTGTTGGTCAAGTACAAAGAGTTGTTGGATATGCAGTCATTTCAGCAGATATCTTTCATTATATTTGAATTGCTTATTGTAAACCATATGTTGGGATTTGACCTCAAACCCATAATAACAAAATATTTAGTGTGTTACAGGTTATTTGGATGCCATACACAAATGGCATAATCAATGATTTGTCGGAGTACAACAGACAAGGTAGAGACATTTGGCGCACTGTCTCACCACTCATTTGTTTTGCGGTTGTTGAGCATCATAGGCCTGATCAAGTATTGTGACAATTTGGAATGTATCAGCCTATTCCCAAACCATGCAGTGCAGATGTTGATCTTCACAATACATATATAAGAGGTAAATCTAACCGTGATTGGCTTGTAATACATCAAAGGTTTATTGAGCAGTGGGCAGAACGAGCAAATCATTTAGCTGAGGGGATAGTACATGCTTCTCATGTGCCATATACGGATAATTATTTTGATCCCTATATGGTTTGGTACAGAACAATAACGCAGAGATATATGACGATAAACGGGGCGACATTTTATTACTTGGTATGTATATCTCTTTTATTTCACATTATAAATTTTGTGACTAAAGATTTATCGTTACAAAATATTTACATTTTTTCTCTTGTTTGTTGATGTTTAGACAAGCTAGATAGCTCATATGTACATGCTTAATCAAAATAGCAATGATGCTCCTATGAGGGAGATTGAAAGGGTCACATTACCTTCACTGCAAACAGTTCAGGCAGAGTACATGGTATAGAGAGAAGGTGAAGAGCATATGCCATTCTCATATGATCTTACTCTAATGACTTACAGTACTCCATTTGAGTCATACTCTAATGTTCAAGCTTTAACGTCACAAGATGTCGAATTCTTATTCGATGCAAGTATGTTTCCCATCCGGTGGTACCTTCCATGATGAAGATAATGAACAAGTGTTTGAAGATGAAGATCAGCCTCATCCCCACACTCCTATCAAGCCTCCTAACGAACAACTATTGTAACAATACACAAGACGACATCTAAGAAGAAACAAAAGATGTCATGGGCCACCTTGTGGGACAGAATGATGATATTTTTTGGTGTTTTAGAGTTTTTTTATTATAATGTTATCCGATGATTAAATGAAAGAAAAAAAAGAAATTTACATGGTTACTATATTAATGACAATTTTGGACTTTTTTATTGTAATGTTATGCAATGATTACATGATAACTGTAATCTCTTAGTTGGATGATAAATATAATTTTGTTGTTTTTTCTTTTTCTAATTGTGTGCTTTTTATTTTAGTTTACGTTCTATTAATGAAAAATTTTCTTGAAAAAGAAGTAACACATTCAAATTTTATCCGGGGGTCCAAAAATTATTCTGTTACTTCTAAGTGTTTGTAGGAGGCAATTAGAACTTGCTGGAAGTGGTTCCATGAAAAAACTCCTCTCAGATTGCTCGCAATGAGCATAAACAAGTTTAATGTTAAACAGTTATTACCAAAAACTTAAAAAAGAAGTAATGCATCCAAATTTTGATCTGGGGTCCAAAAATTATTTTGTCACTTTCAAGTGTTCGTAGGAGCGAATTAGAACTTGCTGGAAGTGGTCTCATGAGAAAACCCTTTCGAATTGCTCGTAGTGAGCAAAAACAAGTTTGACGTTAAATAGTTCTCACCAAAAACTTGAAAAAGGAGTGACACATCCAAATTATTCTAAGGGTCCAAAAATTATTTCATCTCTTCCAAGTGTTCGTGGGAGGCAATTAGAACTTGTTAGAAGTAGTCTCGAGAAAAAACCCCTCTTGGATTGCCCGTAGTGAGCAGAAACAGGTTTGACATTAAATAGTTCTCACCGAAGATTTTAAAAAGAAGTGGCGCATCCAAATTTTGATCCGAGGATCCAAAAATTATTTCATCGCTTCCGGGTGTTCGTAGGTGGTAATTAGAACTTGTTGGAAGTGGTCTTGCGAGAAAACTCCTCCTAACTTGCCAACAAACTTGGTAAATGGGACATACACTGAAGGCTTTTTTTCAAAAGACGTCTTCGTGTTATCCTATATTGAAGAAATTTTTTGTAAAAACATCTTCATATGTAGACATGAAAAAAATCAAAAACCACCAAGTGGACACACATGTGACAAAACACTGTTGAAAGTTGAGTATATTTTGTATAAAACTCCATTTTTTCATGCGTCCCAACTAAAACAAGCCATGGGTAAGAACTTTCATTTGATTCCTCTCCCTGCGCAAATTTCTCAAAATATGGAATGGATACTTGAGTTGAAGGCCATCCTATATAACCATTGATCATCCCAATTGAACAACATTGACATTGAGTTGTTGGTGCAATAGAAGGGCCTCCACCTATAGAAGCTCGTGGGAATTACTTACAATTTTTCTCTAACACTTTTATATTCTCAATCTTGAGGATAAGGTTACTTTTGGCAAGGAGGGAAGGGAGTTAATGATGAGACCTGGGACACACATTTGGCTTACGAGAGACATAGGAACAGGACAAGTGGGACAAACGAAAAAGTGCCAAGTGTTACAATTGAAGAGAAATAACTAGTAGTTCTTACCGGAGAGTATAAATAAAGGGTGTGCCATTTTTGGAATGATAGACAAATTTTGAATAAGAAGTGGAGTTGTATAGAGTAATGGTGTGTTATCTAAAGATAGATATTATTGATAAAGAAGTTGATTAACTTGTGTGCAATTCTTTTCAATTTTTTCAGTATTTGTTCTTACAATACCAATTCCATTCCATTCCTTTTTGTATCCTTGATTTCTGTGAATTGAACCAAATCCTAATAGGAGCCCACTTATAAGTTACTATTTAACTTTTGTTTAATGAAGTTTTCAAAGTTCCTTTGGCATCAAATCCTCCTCTTTTTCTTCTTCTTCTTCTTGTTCTTCATTTTTTTCCTCGTTTTCAAATTGGGCTATTATGAATAATTCATGAAAATCAATTGGATATCAGTAGCACATATGTAGGCTACAAATAACTCTACTTTGTTTGTAGTTTATTATCAATGTTATCCTTATATTATTATGAGTTAATTTATCATAAATACAAAATCATTACTTGAGTGTGTTAAAAAAATTTAAACGAATACATATCAATATTAGGATTAATCATATTTTTCTTTAATAATTAGTTCAATTCTAAGATATTTAATTTGTAGGGTTTTTTCCTATTCCTAAAAAATCTCAGAATGATGGTTGATTTGATTCCACGTGTGATCTATTGATTTCACAAGAGCTGCCATTTTTTTTTCTTTTATGAATGCTATAGTAAATTGAAATACTTTAATTTTCTATTTTTTCAACAAAAATATCTTAACAATTGCTAATAACACCTAATTTTACTTTTTATTACTTATTTCTCTCCTTTACAATTGCTAATATAAAAGTTTATTTTTCATACTTCCTATCCATCAATTCGGTCAATAATAATGGTTAAGTTTTATGATCAAATAAAAATAAAAAATTCAAGTATAAATAACAAATAAACATCAAGATTTATATAATGAAATTGAACCTAATTTACAAATATCGCAAAAAAAAAAAAAAAAAAAAAACTATTGTCTCGCTTTTTAAATAATTTTTTATTTGAAAAAATCAAAAAATATGCAAGAGCGAGTGGTTGTGGATGAGAGCCTCCAATGGGCCTAATTTAAGCGCGTCCACACCCACTTCTCCAAGTGCATCCAAGCGAGCCGCAAGGCCCATCACACATTCCAAAGGACTCACGGTCACGTGGCGCTACAAGCGACTTCCACGTCATACTTTTTTTTTGTCAGAATTCGTTTGGAAGGAGAAAACAAACGAGATAAGGAAACGCAAACCCATGACGTTCTCTTGTTTCAATCCCCAAATTATCTCATCGCTTCTCTTCTTCACCATATTAAAAAAATAACAAATAAATAATACTTCTTTTTATCTCTCACTCGCTTCAACGAAATAAATAATAATAGTGATAATTAAGTGGGACCCACCAATTTTTCTTCTCGAGAAATTGAGAACCTGTGTCTCGATTAAATGATTAAAAATCGCAGGGATCCTCTTAGCTTTTATTTATATATTTTTTTAAAATTAGAAATAAAAAATGAATTTTTTTAATAATTTAAGTAAACAATTTTAATACTTAAGGATTTAATTATTTTTACTAAAACTAATTAGTAATAAGCAATACACATATAAATATTGACTAAATTCTTTTATTTAAAATAAGGAGTTCAATTGCTAATTATTTATTTATTATTTGTAATGAAGATACAGTAATTAATATTGTAAAATAGTATACAAAAGAAAACCTAGGTTTCAAACTTCTCCGGCACCAATAAAAATATCTATAATGATGATGAAAGTAAGCAACCTAATCAAAATATCTTGATGACAAAGAAAAGCTTAACCCAAAGATGGATTATGCAGCCAACTACCAAAAACCTTCATATTTTCAAATAAAATTACGTTAATTAATTGACACCAAGTATGTAGTCTTCTTAAGGAGTTTTTAATCATTATTATTATATATCTTTTTAATATTATTCAGCTTTTTCCTGTGACAAAATAAGCATGGCCGCATTTTTTTTTTTTTTTCATGTTATCTCTGAGTGGTTGATTTTCGTAAAGGTTATAAACTAATAATATATTACAATCAATAATATTCGGAAAAAAAGGTATATATATATACATTCTTTTCAGCTGAAAACTTAGAATTTATCTTTTTTTTTTTTTTAAATTACTTTAATTTGGAGCTGACAAGTTTATAGACCAGAAGAGGATAATAAAATGTTTGGCTTTTTTTATTATTAATTTTTTGGGAAAAATTTCTAATCCCAAACATGTAATATAAAAATACATGTTCTATACTTTATTTTATTTTTTTGGGAGAATACAATATATTTTATTTACAAATTTGAAGTCTATAACTGCCATTATCCTTGCTAAGTTAGTCTCATAAAAACAAGATAAAGTAGAAAATCAAACCACCATACTGCCTAAATCCAAAAAAAAAAAAAAAAAAAGATGGAATATACTACATCTCGTGAGAGACATTTGATAAAGAAAGTAGACATGCTAGAATATGCCCTAATAGTAATCCCGTTGAGCTGAGTAGCACATAGCTTAAAAACTTGACAAAAACTATTAAAAAAACTTAAATGAATTTCAAATATATGCTATTCAATTGTGAGACTCTTTAAAAAATTTTAAATCATTATTATGATTACGTTTTTTGTATGCACAACACTCACAATCAATAAATGAAGATACTAGTTATATTGAAGTGTGAACTTTTTAATCTAACAGTAATAATGTTACAATTATATAAATCTACAATTAAAATATTCAATTTGGATTTTTTTTTAAGTATTTTTAATCTCACACCCGCACACACTTTTTTTTTTTTGCAATATGTTCTTGAGTTAATTTTACGCATGCTATGAAACTTATCACCATTTCAATAATAGTAAGATTATAAATTTGATTGTTTTCCTAATACGATTCTTTTTCATACTTAAGGTTCAAACTCCTGACATCTTATTAAAATGTGATAAGTTCCATTCACTTAATCCCATCTCCGATGAGTTTCAAATCCCTTTGTATCAGCATCTTTCCTATACATATATTTCCTTCTTCTCCATTTAAAAAATTGTCATTGTTGCAATTCAGAATTTTTGCTGCAATATGCTAGAACAAATATATACAATGATATGAAGAAGAAGAAGAAGAGAGGGTGAAAGAAATTCAATAATATTGTATTGGTCAAGAGTCCGTTTTGAAAAAAAAAAAAAAAAAAAAGACTGAGGTTCAAGCGGTATACCGTATATATTTGAAATTCATTTAGTTGCTTTTATATTAATTTGGCGATTATAATTGTAATTTTAATAATTATTAAATAAATAAATAATATTTATTTTAATATATATATATAACTTAGCATCACTCAAAAACCCTAACTACGAACCTATAAATTGTATTCGATCATTCTCATAAATTTAATTTGTTTGATGTAATAAATCTGGAAGCACAGGTTAGTTGTAAGTCTACATATCAAAATTTTTTAGCCCAAAAATGAAAGGGTAGAATTTTTCCAAAACAAAAGAAAAAAGAAAAAATTAAAATAAAAGGAAAGCGGATAAAGGATCGGGGCGAGAAATTAACGGGGCGAGAAATTGACGAATTAATATGTTAAAGGAGTCGGCAACAGAGAGCGTGCGTGATCGCCACAAACCTCAAATATTTATACAACCAAGGCGCCTCCTCTGATCTTATCCCGAGCAAAGCTCTGTTCCGTTTCGCCTCGCTCCGCCAATGGATCCCTACAGGGTACTCTCCTCCTTTTATCTACTTATTTTCTGCTTCACTTTCTTTGATTTCTCAGTCTAGTCCAGAAGGAATTGATTGGTCGGTCGAATTGAATTTGCTTTTCTTTATTATTATTCAAAATGATTTCTTTTTTTTTTTTGATTTAATTTGATTCAATACTACTCTGGCTCCTTCTTGAGTTTCTGTTGATTTCCCTATGTTACAAATAAGATTTCTGAACTGAGTTGCCATTTCTTTTAATGGGTTGCCCTTGCTGATCAGTAATCTCGGAGAACGTCTTGTCTTTGGGTCTATGGCTGTTTTTAAGGATTGATTTCATCATATTGTTTATTGTTGGTGTTTGTTAATGTTGATGCAGCACCGTCCATCCAGCTCCTTCAATGCACCTTTCTGGACCAACAACCATGGTGCTCCTATTTGGAACAATAACTCCTCACTCACTGTTGGACCTAGAGGTATTAATGCATCAACAATCTCTCTTCACTTGCTCTTCTTTTTAGTAGGGTTCTATGCTGATATTGCAAATCCTTTTGTAGAAATTATATTAATTCTTTTCTACTGTGTATTTATTATTTTTCTTATTTTGCCCTTTATGGTGTCATCATTATCTCTTTCTTCTTCCAGAGCTTCTTGTTGTGCAAATTTCAGATATGGTACCCATTTTTTTTTCCATGGAATTTGTTGAGGTTTTCTGTTGTTTTTAATTTTCACCGCGTACTTTGACTTTATTTTTTATTTTTTATTTTTACTTTTTTGGGTTCAATTCTTGTTTTTCTTAAGCGAATAGCATTTGATAAGACTTTTGTAGATAGTTTTATGCGATTATTAGCGTGGATTTCACTTGAGTGGTTTGCTGATTGAATTTTTCTATGGTATTGACATATAAGCTTCTTATCTGCTTGCTTAAACAGTTTTCTTGTACATTTTTTGTGGGAAACTTTGCATAATTAACGTGTTATTTGCTGACGTATTTTGATTTCAATACTACCGTCAGAAAAATATCATGTGATCTTGTGACCTGTATACCTGATAATCAATTGTTCAGCCACCTAATGCTGGAATCTTGCCATGGATATATTGATCCAGATGGAGAGCGACCATGCGAAGCGGTGTAATTAGAGTTCACTATTTTAACATGTAATCTGATGTTGTAACCAATTATGCTTGGTGTTTGATGTCTAAATATGATTGTTTTGGATTATGTTGTTTTAGGCACTGTGATGTGCTATTAGAGTGTGTAGCATCACTTGATCTCTTACGTATATGATCAGAACTTGATTTCAGTTCTCTCTTCTGTTTGACAGGCCCAATTCTCCTCGAGGATTATCATCTTGTGGAGAAGCTTGCTAATTTTGATCGTGAACGAATTCCTGAACGTGTTGTTCACGCCAGGGGAGCCAGTGCCAAGGGCTTTTTTGAAGTCACCCATGATATTTCTAACCTCACATGCGCAGATTTTCTTCGTGCTCCTGGCGTCCAGACCCCAGTCATTGTTCGTTTCTCAACCGTCATCCATGAGCGTGGCAGCCCCGAAACTTTGAGGGACCCTCGAGGTTTTGCTGTGAAGTTTTACACCAGAGAGGTATTATATATTTCTTGTTGTCTGTTTCATGGTGTTTTTTTTTTTCCTTCTATTTATTTATTTTTTGGGAATAGGAATCATGGTTCTGAGTTATATTTTTTAATGTTTACCTTATAAAGATATATCCATTGTGCTAAATTTCTCACAGTGCCTTTAAATTGCATGGGGTATCATTTTAAATGGTTGGGTATCTTCCCCAATAAGTAAATGCAGCTTGTGTTATAAATCAATTTTATGACTTCTTGTACTGAAACTGATTTAACACTTGAGATTTGTTTATCTTTGTTTATTTACTTCACTTTGTTGATGACCAGGGTAATTTTGATTTAGTTGGAAACAACTTCCCAGTGTTCTTTATCCGTGATGGAATGAAGTTTCCTGACATGGTCCATGCTCTCAAACCCAATCCCAAGTCCCATATTCAAGAGAACTGGAGAATCCTTGACTTTTTCTCTCATCACCCGGAGAGCTTGCACATGTTTACCTTCCTGTTTGATGATATTGGTGTTCCTCAAGATTACAGGCACATGGAAGGTTCTGGTGTTAACACCTACACTCTCATCAACAAAGCTGGGAAAGCATACTATGTGAAATTCCATTGGAAACCTACGTGTGGTGTAAAGTCTCTACTTGAGGATGAGGCCATCAAGGTCGGAGGGGCTAATCACAGTCATGCTACCCAGGACCTCTATGATTCAATTGCTGCTGGGAACTATCCTGAATGGAAGCTTTTCATCCAGACTATTGACCCTGATCACGAGGACAGGTTTGACTTTGACCCCCTTGATGTCACCAAGACCTGGCCAGAGGACATCCTGCCTCTGCAGCCAGTTGGTAGGTTGGTTCTGAACAGAAACATTGATAACTTCTTTGCGGAGAATGAGCAACTTGCTTTCTGCCCTGGTATTATAGTGCCTGGTGTGTACTACTCAGATGATAAGTTGCTGCAGACCCGAATATTCTCCTACTCTGACACCCAGAGGCATCGTCTTGGACCAAACTACCTGCAACTTCCGGTGAATGCTCCCAAGTGTGCTCATCATAACAATCACCATGAAGGTTTTATGAACTTCATGCACAGGGACGAGGAGGTATTGTTATTTTTTACACACATTATAAGGAAATTACCTATCAGTTGATGCTCACTTAAAAGTTTTCTATTCTGTTTTTAACTTTTTTTCCTTTATTCATCTGATGGGACTTTGCTTACAGGTCAATTACTTCCCATCGAGGTTTGATCCTGTTCGCCACGCTGAGAGGTACCCAATTCCACCAAATGTTTGCACAGGGAAGCGTGAAAAGGTCAGTCTCCGTAATTTGCCTAGTTTTCACCATAGTTACTACACTTAATTTGCCATCAACCATTTGTACATTATGATGATGCAACTTGTTATCTGGCCATGCTTTATTGTGTAAATTTCTTCCAACTGTATTGTTGAATGAATGATCATGCCGGAAAAGTAGAAAAAAGTGAATAGCTACTAATGTTTTTATGGCGTGTATTTCTTTTTAAACAGTGCATCATTGATAAGGAGAATAACTTCAAGCAACCAGGGGAAAGATACAGATCATTTTCACCGGATAGGTAACTATGGGTGTGAAATTGTTAAGAAAAACATGTTGATTAGTCCCACTCTTAATATGAATTAAATCTCTCTTTCCAGGCAAGAACGATTTATCCGCCGATGGGTTGAAGCCTTGTCTGACCCACGGGTTACTCACGAAATCCGTAGTGTCTGGATCTCTTACTGGTCTCAGGTGAGATACAACTCTAAAAAACTTGTTCTAAAGGCACCTTCATATTGATGAACTTTCTCCGAAATTTTAAAACATTCATTTCAAGGATAGTATTATATGTATATGTATATATATATTGGTAATATCAGTTGTCTCTCCAGGAGTAGATAAGATGTTCTAGGCTTATATTCCGTGTAAATTATATTTTGTTTGTGGACGACAGGCTGATAAGTCTCTGGGTCAGAAGCTCGCCACACGCCTCAATGTACGGCCAAGCATTTGAAGCAAACTCGATGGAAGGAGATTTTGAGGTTGCAGGTGGCGGCGGGGGAGAGACATTAAACGTGGTAGGGGAGAAAGGATGATGATATCAAGTGTTGGAGAAGCCAAAAAAAAAAAGAGGAACATGCATATAATTGTGGGACTAGTTTAATCAGATGATAATAATTGTGGGTGGGTCTTTTAATAAATTGCATTTGTGAAAAGTTCTATAGTGTGGGTTTCTGAGTTACTCGCATAAACATAAAACAATCTTTTTCGTTAAAATTTAATATAGGTAACCCATGTCATCTTGTAATTTCTTTTTACTATCATCTAGTCGTCATTTACGGCAGTGCAGTCTCCCATCTATTAATGTGCATGTGTGGAAGGATTTTCATTTTGATCGTCATTTTAATTTCCTGTGATAATAATGTTTTTTGAACATGTAGTCTTTTGAAGGATGTCTATTTCTTTTTAAGATCGTGCCTTCTCCCACTGGATATCTGGTTTTTGGTCTCTTAAACCGGTGACTAATTTAGTTCCACCTACCTAGAATGGGAAAGATTTTTGACGTCATATGACACCATGCTTGCTTAAGAATAAGAAGTAGAAGACTTGTCTTGGAATCAACTGACTTTTGGCTCCAGCAAAAAGCAATCAACTGGTTAACTACTTGATAAGTGTCTCGTCCCAACAGGGATAAAGTTGTAAAGACCAAGCTGACAGTAGTTGATTGTTATGTTGCAATTAGTTGTAGGGGAGCAAGGAAGCTTGAGTAATGAGTGTCTATTTGGGCCTGGACCAATCTCTACAATCTCATTTTCTGCTCCCTAATAATGAAAAGAGGAAATGATAGAAATTACTAACATTTTGAAAATATTATCAAAAAAATGTGGTGCAACTTTTTTTTTTTCACTTATATTAACATTTTCGTTTTATTTTTGTTAATATTGTATAGCAAATTGAAGCATTATATATTACTTATATTAGAATAACAAATTTACCAAAATTATTCAAATCATACAATACTATTTTCGTTCCTCGTGCTAGGAGTTTTTGGATCAAAGTTTTAAACAAGAAAACAAGCACAAAGAAGGAAGAAAGCTAAGATAAATCACTACGGAAATGGTTCATGGAGCTTGAAAAAGTATAAGAAGGATAATAAGAAGATATTTTTCACGGTTATGAAGAAGGCTTTTCCTTGTGAAACATTGAAGAAGGTTGCAGGAGGAAGCTTTGCAGAGTCTATGGCAAGGGAGACACGTAGAGAGAAAAACAAAAACACTAAGAGGGAAATAATGTATCTGATACCGGTCCCAATTTTTCTAAACATAATTGTTAAACTATTTCCATTCATTTAAAAATAAAAAACATATTATATTATCTATTTCATTTCTTCATGAATTTGTTTTAAACTGATTAAATGTTTTTCTCCCCCTTCGAATTGCTAGTTATATTTAATGGTAGTAAAAGTTGATCTTTGTTCAAACCAACGAACTCTGACGACTGTATACACACATACATTATCACCTGTCAAAGAAATATACAGAATGATATACAAAAATATATAAAATTTATATAGTAACTAAATCCAAGTCATAGATATTAAATAATGATAAGAAAATTGTCTGTATATACCAAATATACTTAAAATATACTCCAAATATTTATATAGAAAACTAATTTTCTACAGAGATTAATTCGACAATAATCAGAAAAGTAGAATATACACATAAATATACAAGACATATACAGAAAGTATTAAGAAACTATTTTTTTTACATACGTTAAATAATGTTATGCAAAACAGACTATATTCACACATTGTATAAGAAATATACCTCAAATATACATCTGTATATAATAAATATATAAAAAATATGCAAAAAAAACTAATTTCATGCATATGTGAATTGCACAATATCAGAAAATAGACTATATACACATAATATACAAGAAATATATCACAAATATGCATCTGTATACAACAAATATACAGAAAAACTAATTTCTTGCAAAGTTGAATTGTATAATGATCAGAAAACAAACTGTATATACATAATATACAAAAAATATACCACAAATATATATATGTATACAACAAATATATAGAAAATGTACAGAAAAACTAATTTTCTACAGAATTAAATTGCATAATGATCTGAAAATAGACTGTATACATGTAATATACAAGAAATATATTATAAATATACATCTGTATACAATAAATATACATAAAATATACAGAAAAACTAATTTCATGCAGATATGAATTGCAAAATGATAAGAAAATAGACTATATACATATAATATACAAGAAATTTACCACAAATATACATCTGTATACAATAAATATATAGAAAATATACAAAATCTAACATTATGTAGAGCAATGAGTTGATTTTTAATTAAGAAAATAGATTGTTCAGACCAAATATGCGTAGAATGTACAAAAAATATACACAAAACTAATTACCCTTCACAAATATTGAACAATGATTAAAAAATAAACGATATACACTAAATATACGTAAAATATACATTAAATATACAAAGTTTGTTTTAGTTAAAAATAACATCATAACATCATTACATACTCTTTGAAGAAGTTAAGACTGTGTTTATACTATATATATATTCAATAATTCCATTATATACAGTATATACATTATTCATAGCTAGATCCATCATCGCAGTAGTTGTAAAAACCCAATCACAATGTAACCTGTATACATTTTATAGTTAAAATCTTGATTCATAATCTATAGTTTATTGTCTTTCAAATTTTTCATCAAACACTACTCAGTCATATTCTATCTAGTACATGTATAAGAAGAATGCATTATCGGAAGTGAATACATGTTTAAAATGCATAAATCAGGGAAACGAATCAATATATATTGTAAACATCGTTAAACACACAATATCCTATGATTTTGGACGTCTCTAATACGGATAAATACATTAAACACACAATATACTGTATACATCATTTTATCCCTAATTTCTATTTGAAAATCATAAAAAATCTCAGATTTGCAATGTTCTGCAAATCATATTGTAACACCCCAAAGTTTTCAAACGCACACAACTCGAAAATGAATTTTTAAAAATTATGAAATAAATATAAAAATGTGTGAAAACATGTTTTAAATGGTTATTATATAGTATGGTATGGAAATAAAATAAATCAAGATGTTTGAAAATGGAAAAAAAAATGCTGAAAATACATGAAAAAAACAGGGTTTCACACTGGTAACCGCGGTTTTTAGTGAAAAATCTCAAAAAAATTTAGGTCACCATGGTGACCGCAGTCCATAAAGTGCCGACCGCGGTCATTGGGCGAAATTTAAACAGTTTTGAGCCCTAATTCCTCATTTCACGCATAGAATCTCACTAGTTGATCCGGAGTTTCAGAGAAACGATCCAGAGTTGATTCTAGGAGGAGCTAAGGGTCTAAGGTAGGAATCTGAACCTTTAAATCATTTAAGTTTCAATTCTATCAATTCATTCAGATTCCTTATCAAAAATTGGGGTTTTGAGGGTTTTGATTGTATAAAATGATCCGAAACCCTATGAGCTCGGATCTTCCTTCTAAACTGGCAGTTTATCAATTTAGAACTGAATTCTGGAAGTTTTGACTGTTCATTTGCAGTTTTAGACGAACCTAGAGGAAATTTGCCTATCTTGAAGATTTTTGGAAGGTGCAAATCGCTTGATAGGTAATAAAACCCAACCTATTCCTCTTTTGAAGTTGTAGTCAGTTCTAAATGTGTTCTATTTTTAGTTTGGAACGCGTTGACTAAAATTTCATATTTTTGTGTGAAAAAATGGAAATTTGGAATTCTTTGGATTATTGTTGAAGGGGAACTTCTGGTGATTTGGACTAAATGTCGAGGTTTAATTATTTCAGGCTGTAGAATTCGAGCGTGATCTTCGCAAGTAGGCACAAGGGTCATTCCTCGTTATCAGGTAGGCGGGATTCTCTTGCTTACTAGTATTATGTAGGCTTGAGGTTCAAGGCATGATGTTTGCGTAGCCTAGGATGTTAGATGCATGCTAGGGTGTGTATATCTCTTGGATGCCTTGAGTGATGATTGAACATAATGTCTGGTTATATGTTTTCAGTATTTGCTTGAATATGCAGCATAATGTCTGGTTATTTATGTCATCTACTACATGATTTAGATATCTTAATTGATGATTGGGTATGGAATGAAATCTATTGAAACT